>JBBPDJ010000019.1:14902100-14921788 GCA_037974625.1 Cucumis cinereus
TATATTACACACACACACAGTAGTTCCTGATTTTATGGATTTTCTTTCTTAATCTTTGAAATTCTCATTTTTATCCACATTTTTTTAAAATTATTATCGTAATTGAATTGTCATCAAAATTAAATTATTGTTATTAACATATCCGTAACATAAAATAAGTAACATGTTCTTGCACCTGTGTCTAAATATGTTAATAAAACAATACTGCAATTATCTCATAATTCATTAATACATTAACTTTTTGTGATCAATCTTTTCTAAAATGACTCGATTGAAATATTTTTAGTACACAATAAGAGAATTCGAGAAGGTAAAAGAACCGAGTTTAAAATTGATTTTAAGAATAGTAACCTTAAAAATCATTCTTTTGATAAAACTTAAAAAAGGCTTAGATTTTGAAAATAATCATGTAAAATTCTTCATGCCAAATTAAACACTCAAAGAGCATAATAAGAATCATAATATTATTATTAATCACATCTTTGTAACCCTTCATGATGATGATGCTCAAGAATGTTTCATATCAATATCTTTTTTACTTTATTTTTTTAATATGGATGGTATTTAATTATTAACAAAGTCAGACTATATAGTATTAATTATTAACAAAGACTTTTTCCAATAATATATATTAACAAAGTTCATAGTGTATATGAAAATATTATGGATATACAAAAGTTTGCATTTTGAAGTGAAAATGAAAGGTTAAGATTATCCATTTAAACATATGTCAATTGGTGCAATCTCTTTTAGTTAGTCACATTGAAAAGGGAACCCTAAGGGTCCACAACTTTCACATCATCACAAACCCACTTTGAAGGTGTTTTAGTTAATTTAGTGTGAAGTGTTGTATGGAAAATTACCCAATTTTGATCTTATATGATTTGCTTCCTTTGTTAAAGGCAGACAATATATAACAACTCTACTACTCTCCCTACAAATTTCATTTCACTTCCTATGATTTAAATGAAAAGGCATTAATTCACCACGAAAATATAATATATAGATTTATCAAAACTTTGTGATTTGAAGTTTTGTGTCGTGATATAATGACCTAATGTTATCTTTCGAATCTTCAATTTTTAAGTTGTGTGGCTAATATAAGACGTATGAAAAGAAGATAAAAATTTATATCGTTGATTACCCTAAACTCTAAACCTTAGTTATACATTCTCAACAAACTCTTCTTTACGTGTACGTTAAATTTTAATTTTCAAAGTTTTGTACACTGACATCGTATATGTTAATGAGAATACGAGGATGCAAATTAACGTTTTACAATTCCATAAAATTAAGTATAAAATATTACATATTCAGATAATGAAATAGAGATATGTGTTTGAGGGTCAATTTTCAAAGAATGAGATAGAGATGTGTTTGAGGGTCAAATTTTAAAAAGGAGTAGGTTTTTATTTTGAATAATTTTAAAGGGGTTTTTTTTTCTAATTATATAGAAAAGACAATAGAATTAAGTAAGGGGAAAAATATATATTATTATAATAGAATTAAATAGCATAGAAAAAAAGTAGTGATTATTTGCTAAGAAATATAATCCAAAGGGTAAACAAAAAAAAACAAAAAAAAACTCTCTGTTTATGTTTTGGCAGAGTTAGCTATAAAGAATAATATATATATATTGCAAATTATATATTGCAAATTTATTTTAAAAAAATAAAAACATTTTTTATCCTTGACGTTTAGATGCTTCAAATTTTCTAACGTAACATAAAAAACATTGTAAAAACTATCATGGATTAACTTAGTAGTAAATAAGAGGCAATCAAAGACTAAGATGTCTTGGGTTCACGTGAATTCTCCATGAGGTGCGCGTAAGCTAGTCAAGTGAATTATTCTCATGAGATTAGTCGAGATACGCATAAACTAGTCCAACAGAGTTTGATCTAAATAAATTGTCTATATCTGCATAAATATTTTCGATCTAGTTGTTATATTTAGCAACTGTATCTATATTGGCTATCATAAACTAATTTTAACATTTTTTAGTGCATAACATGAGTGAAGATGAAGTATATGAACTTCCAATCAAGATAATACATGTTAATTATCACACGAAACTATAATCTATTTGAACAAACTAACTAAATTTAACCTTTAAATATGCATAAACATATAGTATAATCTTTAAAATGTTATACACCATATGAAATTGTTGACAGAAAACGACGTCGGATGGCCTTAAACAAGAAACTATAAATATGGAACTTTGTTTCATTCTTGTTCTTCTAATTCTTTCAAGTTTTGTTTGAAGTTCTTCGTATCATATTCTTCAAGAATTTCCCAAAGTAATTATAGTTTTGAGTGAATAATGAGAACAAAAAGGAATGCAAAATCCATTATTAAGAAAGATGATAATGACACAAACTCTCAATCCCAAAATTTGTAAGCATATTATTTCTCTTTTATCTTCTTTAATTTCCATTCTTTTTTATTTATTTATTTCTTGAAAGTCCCTAATTACTCAATTTTAAATTTGATTTTTGTATTTTTCGATATTTTTATTTGATATTTGATACGTTATTAAGTGATGTGTTATTTTATTTTGTGGATTTTATATCGTTGTTAAATGTTTCTTTATTATGAAAAATAATAAATGAATATGAATATGTATATGTATATACAAACAAGTTTCCGTGCGTTCTTTGTTAATTAGAATTTTTTTCTTGAAATTTGAGTTGTGTCTCCTTTTATTAATTAATATGTATTTAAGATTGTTGTATATAACGTTTCTTTGTTTCTCTCGTTTCTTGTTTCTCGTGGATCATTTTAGTTTTTTATTTTTCATCGTTAAGAAATGTTGCCTTTTTTCTTTTTATTTTTTAACATTTTCAAAATTGAATTTTGAAAATGGATGAAAGGTTGGATAGTTACATATACGAATATCTTATCAAAAGGAAGTTGTATTCGAGTGCAAGATTATTTAGGATGGAGAACACGACTAAGGACCGAGAAACTCTACTACAAGGTAAGAAAACAAATAAACTAGAAAAAACATTAACAAAAAAACTCATCATCAAATAACAAAGTGAGTTCAACCCGACGCTAATTAAATTTTTTACAACTATTTGAACCAAGTAAATTCATCATTACCAAAAATATTGTCGTTCAAAGATGGCCATAAGAAGGGGGGGAAAATCAACTAACAGTTAATTAAAATGAAACAAATATAATTTTTCTATTTATATTATATGTATTTATTTATTTATTATTGTTATTATTTTGTAGCATTCCATTATAATGCTCGGCCAACTAGTTATCTTCAGATGTGGTGGCTTAACTTTTGGGACATTTATTCTTCAAGGAATAATCCAAATAATTTAAACCAACCACTTACTAATTCTCTATTAAATCAGGTTGGTTTTTCAAAATTTCTACTTAGTATTATCTAGGAGTGACACCAACATGTTCTTTAAGTATATATGATATTATATAGTTTTAAACTTTACAATTCATTTAATCATTAATTTACTTTTCAAATCTTGATTTTTGTTAGTAGAATTTAAGGTTGAGAATTTAAAAGATGAAAACTATAATGAAATAATGGTGAGAAAACTAAGAAAAAGAAATTGAGAAAAATTCGAAAGATAGAACAAATGAGACCTAAACAATTATTCTGTGAGAAGATAATTAGCAAAATCAATGTTTTAACTATTTCCACTTTTTGTATATGTTGTATTAATTCCAACATATTATAATAAGTTCATGGGACTTGAATTTTACTCACAAGGAAGAATACTAATTAGGTACAACAAGTGCACCATTGTTCGATCCCACAAATGTTTGCTTTTTTTATAAATATTTTTTAGTCTTTTTGACTTAGTGTAGCCTACGATGAACTCAAGTATTGCACTTCAATGCTGAACTAAACTCCATGGTTATTAATGTAGACTAGTTTCTTTAAGGTCAAAGATTTGGTGAAGGGATTCGAACCTAGGACTCTTGGTACAAGTGGTATACCAAATAAACTTGACCTTTTTTTTTTTTTTTCATCTAACACAGTTGGCTCCAACACATGATTTGAGTTCAAAGTTCCCCTCTGATGCTACAGAAGTGATAAGAGCAAAAGTAAAGAAGTATCTAGATGATGGACGTATCCCAAACGACTTCCTTGTATGTACAAACCTACTTACTCCTAATTTTGGAATAAGTTTCAATTATGCTCTCCTTCTAAAACATTAGGAAAGTTTTCTAATCTTTTGAACTTTGAATTTGTTCCAAAAGATACTTTTTGAGATTTTTACACCAAAATGTTAATATGAATTGATATGACGACTAATTTATTGTATATTGAAAATCGATATATAAAATTTGATTTTGAAAATGATATTTTTGAATTTAAATAATGTATAATTTTAAATTCGAGGTATAATTGAAACCTATCTAGGATTTTTAAATGGTCGATTTGTATAACTTAACCATCCTCTTACTTCTAATCCAAAAGCTTAATCGCTCATCTGTAACAGAAACTATTAGGCGAAGAGGATTATCTATTCAAGACTCCATTCAAACACTCAACTCTGAACTTAGAAGGTCATAGCTCGAAAGTACCAATCATAATCATTGACGATGACGACGATGATGATGATAACCAAGCCTCCCTTAATTTCAACAAAGAGGAACTCCTAGTAAGTAAAAAAAAGAGATCACTGACTCAAAATATTTGTAGATATAACACAATTAAAAAAAATTACAAATATAACAAAATATAGATTCAATTCTCGAAGTCTATTAGTGATTAACCATATCACTAGTAAGAGTCTATCACTAATAGATTTTGTTATATTTGCAATTCAATGTTGTTATACACTCATTATACTTTTAAGCACTACCCGATGCAATTATCCTAAAAAATCCCCACTTGTTTTCGAACAGCCTTTTATTTTATTTTATTATTATTTTTTTTTTTTTTGTAGCTTCTTTATTAAAATAATGAATTGGTTTGAAATAGAAAGTACTCGACGAGGAACCATACGAAGAAGCGATTAAACTATATAATTCAGAACGAGGGAAGAACCTGTTGGCAGCCATTGATGAAGAGGAGGAAGGAAGAAGGAAGAGACCCATTAAAATGGTACAATCTTTCTCCATCTCTCTCTTCTCAGCTGCTTGAAATTTGAATGTTTTTGAGCTGCTTTAAATTATCTTTGTAGGCTGCAAAAAATGAAGACAAGAAGGAAGAAGAAGGAAGAACTAATAATTGATGTAATTAAAGAAGATGGAAGGAGAGAGTCACTGATACAAAATTCATTACTTTCAAATGATACTCTATCAATGTTTGTTTTTTTAATGAAAATAGAACCTATTATTACTTTCTATAGACAAATTCCAGCTAGAAGTATACAATGAGTGATCTTGAAGTTACATACTGTTTGTTATTACTATACAGAATTTATAAACCTTTGACATTGTTTATAACTTTTTAAGAATTTGTTTAACCAAAATCAAACCTCTCATCTCCTTTGGAAGTTGAAGGATTTTATTGCGAAAGCAAAGACCGTGGCAAAAAACAAGCAGAAACCGAATACCATGATGGCAGCTACACCTAGGAAATCATGTCTAAAGCCAAAAACGTGCTTGAGAACGTCGTGTATCGCTACCGAGTTAATTCCATCTGATAGCTTTACCAGCTTATTGTCATCGCCATATTGTGATACTTGGAGTCCATATAAACTCCAAGCCACAGGATTAGCCCAGTAATACCATCTCCACCATATTGGGATTCTCTGAAATAAGTAGTAGACCAAACAACTTTTGGTCAGCTCAAAATGAATATAAGCAGAACCAAAAACATGCTTCTGCAGTCATTTCACATCAGTCAGATAATTAATGCTGTTATGGTAGGGGCCTCTTTTAGTTCACATCACGTGTATGTGAGGAGAGGTAAAGATAACAGTTAAATTATCAATTAACCCAAAAGTTTAATACCTGATGAATTAGGGTGTTTAATTATATCTATACTACAACAAGAACTTCAGGATGAGAGTTAAAAAAGACAATATTGTGTTTTTTCTTTTTCTTCTATTAAAAAAATACTTAGGTGCATCCCGAGCAGCATCTATCTTTGTGCATCCCATCAAATTATTCAATCATTATTTGTCATGTAGCAAATTCACTTGACTTCTTTTATTTTTTAATTTTAACTTTTTTTTGTGTGTGTGATGAGAGAGTGGGATGCATAAGATGGGTGCATCTCAAATATTGTTTTTTTTTCTCAAGGGAAGAACGATGGAAGTAAGACATGAGCGAAGATTAGAAAAGTTGTAATAGTAGTGTCGAATCTCTAGAATGATCTATAGTTTCCATCATTACTAGCTTATTTCTACGAGATATAGAATTATGAAGCAAAATTGTGATGCTAACAACCAAAAATATGTAAGAGATGGTAAGTGTTACCTTGTGAGGAATCATGAAGCCACTGAAGAGGTTCCAAAGCATGTAGAAGGGAGCCGCAATAATGGCACCCACATTATGATTTGGTGTGATAGCTGTTGTCATCATTCCGTAGAAAGTGAAGTATAGCAAGGTAAAATACATAAAGAAAATATACCAAATAAACTTCAAAGCTGTCCAGTCAAATGCAGCCATGGAGTAGAAAATGGAGCAATAAATAACTGTCTGTGCCAACACATAAGGGAACTCGATAGCGACCTATGCATTAAAAATAATGCATTAGGCTACTTTCTGGAAGTCAATTACATTATAGATACACATAAAACATCAAGAGAAGTACCTGAGCAAATGCAAATGGTAAAGCAGAATACAATCCAGCAGCTCTTTCTCGATATGAGACAAATCGCTCAATCGAAACAACTGGTTGAACGGCAGTAGCATTGGTGATTCCAATGAAAAGAACAGCAGCATAGAGGGATCCCATAGCATTAAATAAGTCTTGTTGGGTTTCTCTGTGAAGGGAGAAAACAATAATGATGACAACCATGTAGTTTTAAAAGTAATAGTAACATAATGACTATTTGTTGAAAGATAGCATGGAAATAAAAGCGTGAAAAAGGTGGAATGTATAAGGCATACAAGTAATAAACAGGTAAAAGTTATAGTAGAAACCTTTTGGCACCAAATTTCCAGCATATTGTTCCAAGCATCATTGAGATAATAACAGTGTAAAAGAATTTCACAGCAGTATACTGTGGGTTCCGCCAGTAAGACAAATTCTGTTTCCACAGGCATGCTAAAAACTGATTGAGAGATGACTGAGAATACTTTGTTGGGAAGCTCAGTTCTTTTGAATTACTAATTGGCCTGCTCAAGGTTTCCACCAAGTCTAGATTGCGTCTGAAACAAAAAGAAGTGAACCTAGTTAGATAAACAGAAGGTTTTTGCATGAAAATAAAAGAACGAACAATTCCATACTGGAATAATGATGATCTCCTGTAAACTTCAGCAAAATCCACTCCAAGACGACTTTCTTCAACTACAGAAGTAACCTCAAGCATCCATGCGGCAGGATTATAGCCCGCTTTGATCTTTGGCACTCCTTCAACTGCCTACATAACATGATACTCGGACGTCTGAGAATTTGTGTATCTACAAATATTTAGCAATTGGTCTCACTAAAATGATGCTGTCTATAAATAATTTTACCTCAAAATACTTAATAAGTTCCCGAGACTTGGGTCCCAATGGACCAGCATAGATGAGTTCTCCTCCACGCTTCATTAATAAAAGCTGCAGCAAGATGCCATCATTAAAAGGAACTTCGTTACAAAGAATCGATGGAGGGAAAAGTTTTAAGGGGTGTTTGGATTGACTTCCTAAGCATTCAGCTGGAAGAAGAATAAGAAATTCCAATACATGATGGCTTAACTCCCTTGCTCTTCTATATATAATTAAGTAATACAAAGATAAGTTGGAAGGAGAAAGAAAGCCGTTTTCAAGTTGCAACAAAATAGAAGATATATGAACAGAAGTAATTGTGCATATTGGAGACCTTATTATTGTTTGAGGTATTGAAAGTACATAAGATATGAGCGGAGAAGAGAGACAGGAAGATGCATGTGCAATTAAAATTGAACTGAGTGATTAAGAGAACACAATATCTGGCACTTGATAACTCAAAAGTCAAGCAAGTTCTGGAGAAAAATGGAAATTACCTCGTCAAAAGATTCAAAAATATCTATGCTGGGCTGATGGATTGTGCAGACTATAGTACGCCCTGTATTGACAATATTTCTTACTGTCCGCATGACAATGGCAGCAGACCTCGCATCCAGCCCTGATGTAGGTTCATCCATGAACACTATGGATGGGTTAGCTACCAGTTCAACAGCAATTGTTAATCTTTTCCTTTGTTCTGTTGATAAACCATCTACACCCGGTAGACCAACTAAAGCTCCACTGAGTGGAGTAAGCTCAACAAGTTCCATCACCTCATCAACAAAAGCCTGTCACAAATAGAAACTATCAAGTATCAATTTATGTTAATTACACACCATAATAGATTTTAAAAAGTTCATCAATCAAGTTTTACCCTTTGTGTCTCCAAGTCAACATCTGAAGGTAATCGCAGCCAAGCGGAAAAGAGAAGTGATTCCATAATAGTCAAACATGGGGAGTGAATATCTGTCTGTTCACAGTAACCAGAAACTCTAGCAAAAGTATCCTGCCTTTTGGGATAGCCGGATATATGTATGCTTCCTTCAATGACCCCACCAGTTTTTCTACCAGCCAATACATCCATGAGTGTGGTTTTCCCAGCTCCACTGACTCCTAGTAGAGCTGTAAGCACACCTGGTCTGAATGATCCACTAACATTAACCAACAATTGTAATCTGTCTTCTGTTACCCCTTGTTGCTTTAGCTCCTGAAGTAATACTTCAAATCAGATAATAAACAACCAAGAAGTTCCCGAGAAAATGAGTAAAGAACTGGATTTGAAGCTAACCATGGGAACGTCAACATAGTAATTAATATTGCTGAAAGACATAGAAAGTTGTTGGAAGGGAAGTACCATCCCTCTCTGTTTAAAGTACTTTCCTGCCAAATAGTTGAGATGGTGAAATTATAAAATTAGTTCGGCAAGGGCAGAACTTGACGAATGGCTAAGAAAAACTATACTAAGTTTTTCAAACAGCTTAATCAGATTCTTACCATTCAATGACCCAGAATACTGCAAATAATGTCTCAACTCAATTACAGTAGTTTCTCCTTTCCTTCTTTTCTCTCTCTCTTGCAGTTCTTCCTTGGAGACTACAGCTTGGCTTTTGCCCAAAGCTGTGAAAAAAAGGGAAAGCAACAGATCAGTGAAAAAATAATTCTAAAACCAATTTACATTTTGCAAAAATCATCCTGCAGACTCTTCCGGTGCTAACAAAGTAGCAGAAGTAAAATAAAATAATCAATTTATAGCTGATTGCTTACGTTTAAGGTATGCCAAGAAGAATGTGAATAGCGTATTGAAAATCACTGTATATCCAAGCAACGCACCAACGCCAATCCAATACCAATAGCTTTCTGTAAAAAGGCTGCGTGCTTTCAGTAAAGATTCTCCTAGTGACATGCTTGTATTCCCAACGCTCTATACAGTGAAGAGAGAAAGAAAAGAGTTCATAACATCATTAAAAACAGATGCATCTGGAATATTTAATAGTCGTAGAAGCAAGAATATTACCTTGTCCCAAGAATGCCCAAGAAACTCATTAACAGATGCAGCATTTTGCGCGTACATCAATGGAGACCACCAGAAACCCCATATCCACCATTTTGGTATACGATCTGTTACAATGAAGGAAAAGATGTGAGACTTGCACACTTCATGCGTTAATACGTTGACATAGAAAACATGCAGTACAACCTCTTGAAATGATATATCCTCCAAGAGCCATAACAACCAACATAGTAAAGGATCCAAAGGTATTTGCGACAATCATGTTACGTCCCAATGATCCCATGAGGCGAAAGAGTGCTATAGACATCTGATGCAGAGAAAAGAATAACAAAAGTTGCCGCAAGAATCTGCATATTTAGAAACCATAATCAAGTCCACCCATGTCAACATAGTTATCCTTATCTCACCAAATTCAAAAGGAATACACAACCTTTACCACTTACCTAGTGATAGCAGGATCATATCCAATCACATAATACGTGACTACAACCCAGATACCAGATTCCAAAAGTGAAATTGGAATACTTAAGATCCAAGAAGGAAGAGTATAAATCCAGCTTGGATAAAAGTGCAAATCCCTGTGCTTGTAAATTACAGGAAGTTTGCCCACCAGCATGGACACCTCTGTAAATCCATTAAAAAGGATGATAACAGTAGAAAAGTAAAGTGCCCCAAGATAAAGTCCTCCGTCATCAATTGTGTCATGCTTCATTGTTGTCCGGAAAAAGACACTCATTGTAATCATTGCAACCAGTAGTAACTGCATAATAGAAACAAGGAGGAGAACATTACAGAAAAAACATGTCATCCTTCAATTGTTGGTTTTATAATGGTTGCGTAAGTTGTTTCCATCACAGACACAGCATTAACAAGTGGATTTATTTCAATTTTCTAAGAGACCTAAAACATTCAAAGCAAACCAAAAATTGATAAAGAACAACTGCTTTATTACCTGAACAAATTTAAAAACGTAGATAAATGAGTTTCGTTTCATCAACAGCCTAAGCAATGAAAAGCTGGTCTTAAGAAGTTCAAGCCTCTTTACTCCATATTGAGAAGATGACAAGGAAGCTGGATGGTTATAACGTCTGTCGAAAGGAACTTCCAATTCTTCAGACAAGTTCTTTCCAACGTGATACAAACGAAAAGCTTTGGCAAACTTTGCTGCAGGGATAAATTGGTAAGGACGATCAGGAACTGACCAATACTGCTCCTGATCCTTCTTTGATATAACCTATAGCCATTATTTGGTAAGCAAACATATTAGCAAAAAAGTAGTGGGAATTTTCAGTTCAATCTTTACACTGCTTGCTTACTTCTTGCAAGAAGTCTGCAACATTCTTTCTCTCGGGACAGGTAAATCCCATAGCTGCGAAGAAATTAAGAACAGAATCTCTCGGTCCCTGATATATAATCTGGCCTTCACAGAGAAGTATAACATCATCAAATAACTCATAGGTCTCAGGAGCAGGCTGCAGCAGAGAAACTACAGTGGTGGAGTCAAGTGCACAGGTAGAATGCCTAAGATATTTGATAATTTGATAGGTAGTTGAACTATCAAGCCCCGTAGATATCTCGTCCATGAATAGAACTCTCGCAGGGCCAATTAGCAATTCGCCTGAAGTAATGTGTTGTAATCATCAAAACTCATATTAATATATCCATCAGTGTAGAAGAGATGGATGGTAACAAACCAGTCGTAAGACGCTTTTTTTGTCCCCCAGAAATCCCTTTGAGCATTTCATCTCCTACCAATGTGTCAGCACACACGTCCAACCCTAAAATCTTCGCAGATATCAATACTTCAGGTGTGGATGACGTCAAAATATTGCATAGAAAGAACGCACAATGGTATAATTCTTAGAACACCTGTACGCTTTTCAAAATTTTACGTTGAATTATTAAGGCTCTATAATATAACTAATTAATGAAAATCTCCTGCACTAAACAGAGTTGCCAGCTTTTCCAGAAATAAAACTTCATAACCAAAAATTCTGGACTGACCAAAATGTTGATTACATCTTCTACGCCAAGCTAAAGATTATGGAGAGTAAAGCAACTTGTTGAGGTTTAGGATAGTGTAAGTTCAGTAATCATATATTAAATGCTGACAAATAATACATAAATATACGTGAAATCTAAAAGGACCAAGGTTGCAACTTCTATTAGCAGTTCAATACATATCAGAGTGTGAGAAGTAACTTGAATGTACCTTCATAATATACTCCACCACAAGACTTGTCTCTTGACCCCCTAGAGCCAATGACTAGAGAGAAAATTGCAGCAATTTACAACTAATCAAATTCATATCAATTCAATATATTTATGGAATTCAGAAAAACAGATGGTAACAAGAGAACATTGAAGAAAAATTATACATGAAGTATCACATACCTTCATAAATATATCAAGGTCTTCATCAGGTTTTATCCCTGCAATCTTTTCCCTTCTTGCTAGTTCCATGAGCATATCTTCACAATTCAAATAAGTATTAAGAGAAGTATTAGCTGTCAAACTGCAAGATTTTTCATAGCTTACCATATTTAAACCCCACGCCTTGACAGCGGCCTGCAAAATCGAGAGTTTCTCTAACAGTTATTTCTGCAATATGTCGGTCCTGTTGACTAACATAAGCTGCTGTTCTCTGCGGAACAAACTCATTGAACCCATGCCCATTATATGTTATTTTCCCTGATTGCTGACCGAAGAATTAAGAACGAATAGTTACTATCAACAACGTTTCTGCAGTGAAGTGCAAACTTTCAACTATTCAGTACCTGCAAATCACTTCCAAGGCGACCAGCAAGGGCTAGAAGAAGAGTTGTCTTTCCAGAGCTTGGGGGACCCAATAACAAAGTCAATCTACAAAAGAGCTCAGGATAGTGTAAAATTTAAAAATAGAAACAAGATTCAACTTCTACTTTCGTTAGACCTAGAAAGTTTACCTGGAAGGTCTTATAATTCCATTGATATTGTCTAAAATTGTCAACTTGCTTCTCTGACTGCTGTATATTTTCAGTTTCCTAAGAAGTGCCTGGCACAATGTATACAAACATCAAGTAACCATCAGAAGAACAGATGAAGAAAACACTTTTCCGTAGTTGATTAACAAAAAAAAATGTCGTACTAATCATTTTTTAGATACAGAGTAAATACTACTCTACCTCCATCATATTGCACATGAAGTTGGGAATAGTCGGCAGAGCTCTGGTTCCAATGTGAACAAACGATTCTACAGTCAACTGTTGAAACCTAACCTCAATCTTTGGGAACTCTAAATCAACTCTGCAACCAAAAAAAGTCAAAGAATGTAAAGCAATTTAATGGCCGCAGTAGTACCTTAATCATGAAAGTTACAAATTCACAAACCAATCAAAAAGCAAAATTCAGCAGGAAAAAGAATTAGCAAACATTTTTAGTAAGAGTAACTCTAGGATTAATGGCACTCAAATTGACACGATCACAAACTTCAAAACGGTAGTAATTAGTGAAAAACAGCTCCATGAAGCAAGAAAACAACATTCTACCCAATGATTACAACACATTTCACACATTAGTTGATAAGAGCAAGTACCTTAATCATGAAAATTACAAATTCACAAGCAAATGACAAAACAAAATTTAGCAGGAACAAGAATTAGCTAGCATTATAAATGACAGTAGGATTAACGTCTCTCATATTGACACGATCACAAACTTCAAACAGCTCGACGAAGCAATAATCACAGCACATTTCACTTATTAGTTAATAAAAAGCAAAACAGAGAAATAATCCAAAAGAATCTCACCATTATCCTTTCATTGTTCTCCAATCACACACAAGAGCAGTAAATAAACACACATAAAAAATCATACACAAGAAATGGAACAAAATTAGAAGAATTACGCATCAAAACGGCGTCGCACTCGTTGAAAAAACATCTCGGGATCATCGTCAACCGAACTGACCAATCGATCAATAAGAAGCTTTTGTTCTTGAACCTCAAGCTCAGTAACATCAATCTCCTTAGTATCTCCAACAATATTCTTGAAAATACCTCTACGAACACGCGAATACGTCGGTAACCTCTCAAGCGCCGCCCAACGTAATGCCTCTTCATCTTCTCCTTCTTCTCTAAACGAGGCGGTTCGAACAAACACATTATCCGCCGTGTTCCACATGGTGGAGGTGGAGGAAGATCTATAATAAGCTCCAAACAGAGAATGGAATGGAATAAAATGAATCAACCAAAAAATGAGAGAAACATTGGTGAATCTAGGAAGAAGAAATGGTTTATCTCTTTGGTGAGTGAAAGAAAAATATTGCCCTAGAAATGGGTAGTTGAGCTCTGCATTAATGGCTTCTTCTTCTTCTCTTTCTTTAAGTCGTTGTTTGTTGAACTCTTTTCTCTCTAACCTCAAAGCAGAAAGGAAGAGAGCAGTGTGAGTGAGTTATGAGTAGGCTCATTTAATGGCCGCGGGAAGGATAAAAAAGAAAACATATATTACTAAAACCCCCACTCTCGCGCGTATGGAATGTAATCCTACTCGCTCCCGTGGGTATATTAACGGTAGTGGGGACCACTTGTTTGTAAGAAATTATTTGGAAAAGAAAATTGGAATATAGCATAATTTGATTTTTTTTATTTTTTTTATTTATTAAGATATAGGTTAAAAACATTACATTTTAGTATCTGTGTTTTACAATTTGTATATATTTTGTTAAAAATATTATATTGTTTATTGAATTTCTTTTTACATAAATCTAACTTTAATAATATATTATTTTTGGAAAAAATATTTAAAAGAAGACATAGTCCACGTATTAGAAAGAAATTGTAAAAATATTTTAAATTAATAATCTGTAGTTATTAAAGAGCGTATAAATTTTAGAACTCAAGAGTGAGAGATAACCTAAGGAAAAAGTATAAAAAAAAATTAAAATTATCTTTTACAACTAACACCATTTTAGAAAATTGTTAAATTAGTTTTTCTTGGTTCATCTTATTCTAGATCAACTACAGAAATTTCAATTAAAGAAAATTAACATTTTTGTTTTCTATTCAAACTATCGATTCCCTGCCACTTTCTCAAAAATCCTAACCAAAATGAAATATAAAATGAAAAATATAATTTTGAATTTAATTCTCGATAATCAATTTCGGTCATATAGATGATGAAAAACTATTTTATTGAATTTTCTAAAATGTTACTAATTATGAAAAATGAAAGCCTTTGAAGATTATTTTTCAAAATGTCCCAAAAGCTAAGGCATATGGAGACAACTTTATTAAGTAGTGAAATGACGTTAGGGACCTTTCAAGCGGTTGTTAATCAAGCACTAGAATGGCGCGCGTGGACTGAAATATGGTGGCAATTGGCAAATATTTTGATTAAAACGGTTGAGAAATTGTGAAGTTACGGTTATACCCCTGAAAGAATGGTTGTGTTTTTTTTTAAAAGGGCGGGTAAATGTCCCATTTTTTTGTAGCTTTGTGAAAAAATGGAAAATGTAGAAATTTGGAAAAAGTAAAAAGTGGGTTTGGCTTTTAACCAAGCAAGGGTGACCTAATTTTTTGACCATCTACTTTGTAATAGTAATATAGCTCCGTCGTCGAGTCGGTTTGATAAATCTTTGGATCGATCTCGACTGTCGAGGAATAAAAGTCAGTTTTGATCGGTCGATCAATTTAACTCTTTGAAATGTCTTTTGAAATTTTTCGATTTGGAATTTTTTTCAAATCAAAATCGACCGAATTCTATTTTGACAATCGACTCGGTTGTTCGGTCTATCATACTCATCCCTATAATTAACTAATATCATCTATTATAGTCTTTTTATAATTTTCCATTTATATGGTTTTGTTTTTAATTTTATTAAATAATATTTTATATCAAATAAGAGATTCTTAATTGATGTAGAACTATCCACAATTGTTGCACTAAAAAAGAGAGAACTTATGTTTGCGTTTTTAACGAATATGTAGTTGAGTTTTGGGTAAACAAGTTTGTGCTCTAAGAAAGAAAAAATGGTTGATTGTGGCTCACAACGCGGTTGTTCAGCTTTTGGATAATCATTTTGAATTCATATGTCCCCCAATGACTGCTTGATATAAGATTAGATTTAAAAAAAAAAAAAATCTCTACCAGACATCAACAATTTGAAAGTATTTATCACGTTTTACGTTTTAAGAACGTACAGAGGTTTCAGTTGAGCAAATTATGTGTAAGAAGAATATATAGATGGATGGTAATTTGATGGCATTTTGTTCGAGAAATGGAAACGTAAGATTTCTTTTTAGTTTTTTTATAAAATTATTTCTACTTTACCTAAGGCTATGTAAGTATGAAACTAGGTCTCTCTCTCTCTCTCGATTTCAAATTGAGATTGAGATCTTACTTTTTTTCCTTAACGTAAAAAAAACTTAATTCTCGTACATTATAGTTACTGTACTAAGAAAAAGAAGTAACATATTTATATAGTCACACGTATCATCGATTAACCTTGTAATTTATCCACTAACCTTACAACTTTTTGGATTTACCCTAAAAAACCAAATCACTGATATTGGGTATTATTAATACATGATTGTCTTGTTAAATACATTTTTTTTAACGTATAGAACAAATTGAAAGATAAGATTTGAGCTCCTATTATAAGAAAATGAATATGAATAGTCTTAATTTGTTGAGTTAGTTGAGATTAATAATAATAATAATAATAATAATAAATAGTCGTTAAATTAGAATAATGGTTGGCATAATAAATGTTAAGTTATATGATAGTTTTAATGAAATGTGACAAAAATATATAAATATATATATAAAAAGTATATATAATATAATGAGAGTCAACTTACAGCTAATAGTGAAGAAGAGGTAAAATTGAGTAGGGAACATAATTCATGTCCATCATTTAATGAGTAGGATCAAACCCACATGGCATTCACTCCCTTTTGGTACATCTACTTCATTTTTCTTTTTCTTTTTCTTTTTTCTTTTTTCTTTTTGTTTATTTTAATCAAATTAATATATATATATATATATATATATATATTTTTTTTTTGAATATTTACAAAATTTCACCATGTTTCACAAATTAAATTGGTCATTTCCATCAATATATCACTGAGTTTTAAAAAAGGGTAGATTTTATAGTAAGGAAGTGTTTGAGACGTTGAGTTGAATTATGTCGTTTGAAATTATTAGGTTCGAATTAGGAAGTCGGTATTTGAAATGCAAAGTTGTAAAAATGAAGTTTCTTGATAAATGTACAAAAACAAAAAATAGAAAGATAAAGTTTTTTTAATAAATGTGTGAACTTCG
Source organism: Cucumis cinereus (assembly GCA_037974625.1). Classification (NCBI taxonomy): domain Eukaryota; kingdom Viridiplantae; phylum Streptophyta; class Magnoliopsida; order Cucurbitales; family Cucurbitaceae; genus Cucumis; species Cucumis cinereus. Next base: position 14,919,046 of record JBBPDJ010000019.1, read on the forward strand.
ATATTGAAATTATTAAAATTAGTCGAGTTGAGTTATTTAAGGATTTCCAACTTCTCCTAATTTTTTCAAGTTGTATGGTAATTTCTCTCGTAAAATTGTATGATCTATTTCATCATATTAAACTATAGATTTAAATTCATTTTACTCATGCAAAAATTTATATCGACAACTCACAAATTCCGATGATTTTAATTTTGTCAAAAACTCTCAAATCTTAACAAACATCGAACTCTAAATGTAGGTTTAATTTAGGAGATATTTTCAAATAAAACAAAACCGTATAAAATATTTACAAATATAGCAAAATTTTACATTTTATCTGTAATAGATTGCAATAGACTCAGACATACAATATTCGTTAAACGATCTATAACAATCTATCACATAAAGAAAGTAAAGTTTTTCTATATTTATAAATATTTTTAACAGTTCTATTATTTAAAACAAAAAAAAAAGAAGTTCATACAACGTAATCATTAAATATTCGACGTGTCATAAGAACAAGTGTATTAATTCCATCTAAAAAAGGACATGCATGTACTAATAGTATTAATCTAAATTAGATGATTAAAATAGATAAAATGTTTTATTTTTAGAATATATAAAATAGATACAATATTAATTGTATAAAGTATATGAAGTGAGATAATAATAATAATAATAATAAGGTAATAATATATATTGAATAAATAAATAAATAAATAAATAAATAAAAGTGGTGCTATCAATATATTTAATTATGTTGGAAAATGGAAGGTTTGTGAGGGAAAAAGAAAAAAGTAAAGTGGGTGAGGAAGTTTATATATTGGTGGCTATGCCTTTGAGATGGGGATGTTTTGTATTATTTCTTTCCAAACCATGTTTGGTTTGTAGGTGAGAATATTAGTGCCACAATAAATGGTATCACTTTTTTTAAAATAATAATAATAATAATAATAACAAAATTAAATAAGAAATATTAAAAAATAGTTTAAATTCTTACAATAATTATAATAATTATATTAATTTGATGGATTGTTTTCAAATACAGTAAAATATTATCGTCTATTTGTGATAAATCGAGATAGATTTTATCTGCGGCTATCATGATACAGATAGTAGTCCATCGCGGTTTATCGTGGATAAACTATGATATTTTGGTATATTGTAAATATTTTCTACAATTTTGTCATTTATAATAATTTTTCTAATTATTATGCAAGAAAATGAAATATATGAATATATATTTTTAAAAAAACATTTAATTTTAAATATAGACACTTAAATTTTACTATATTTTAAGTTTTCAACAATTTTATTATTTACAGTAATTTTTCTTAAAATGATAATAAATAACAAATAGACTTTGAAAAAGTCACCAATAAATGAGCAATATGAATTAAATTTAATTTTTTTTTATACAAGGACTAAAATGGATCAAACTTGGATGTATGTATGGACAAAATTGATTTTTTGACCTAATAAGAACCATAAATAATATATATATATATATATATATATTTATATTGATATTGCAAAAAGTCTTTTATGGCCCAATTGAATGGCCTCTCAAAGTGTTCCTAAAATTTCAATCTTTCATAAAGAACAACAAGAGGTCCAAAGATGTGGCACCCAACTATTTTTTGGACATTTCATGATGATGAGTGATGACCTTAGATTTAGGGGTGGGTTGAGATTTTAATTTTTAAATTTATTTTTCTTTTTTATAAAAATGAAAGTATACATATAATTTTTGGGGTTAAATAAAAATAGACCCAATATTTAGATTTTCTAAATTTGGAATGTTTAAATTTAGTAATATACTCTAAAAATGTTTAGATTACTTTGTAGACGTATTTGAAAGTGATTTTTAACTTGTTAACATTATTTTTGTCAATTTTTAAAATTATTTTAAAATATGTTTTATCTTATTTATAATTAAATTTGATAGTATGAAAATTACATTTAAAAAGTGTGTAAATTTAAATATTAAATTAATTTTAAGTGAATTAAACACATTTAATAGTGACTTTCAAGATATTTTCAAAATGACAAAAACGATTTCAACCATTTTAAAAGCATTCTTAAATACGTATTATACTATTAGTTTTAAATCATTTTATTTATTGAATTTTAGTTAACTGATCATGATAATTTTTGTGAAAATAAATATAATATGAATAATTCAAAGAATGAAGTCTAATATATAAAGGCTAAATTGTTTCATAAAAATTAACAATAAGCTACATTTGTAACAATAGTAATGTCTGCAAAATCAGTTTTAAACACATTAAAATTCGAAGAAGTTATCTGGATCCTTATATTTATCATAAAAAATAATTATGAGAGCATGGTTCAATTCACGGTGACGAATTAATTTTCTACAAGTTTTCTTAACACTCAAATGTCATAAAATCAGACAGATTGTTTCATAAGATTAGTCGAGATGCGTGTAAGCTGACCAAAACACTCACGAATATAAAAAAAATAACCATAAAAAAAAGAAGAAAAAAAACATTAAATGAAGATGCATTGTGAATTGTCAAATATAATAGAAAAAGGTTTGTGTTTTAAGGAGACACATTTGAACAATCTCCATATATTGAAAAGGACAATCTCTATAATTGGTTAGGTTATAATTGACCTGCCCAAAATTAATTACTAATTTTTAATTCCAATTTTAACCTAAAGTTTGACAAAAGTTGCCACCTTGAATTATGTAATTGGGAAATATATATCTACCAAAAATTGAAATGGATATATA
>JBBPDJ010000019.1:14921799-14933801 GCA_037974625.1 Cucumis cinereus
TATATATATATATATATATATTCTGTTAATGCTTTTGAGCTACCTTCATTAAAATGCATTTGGCTACCTATAATTTTGTTCATAATATCTGCATCTTCTTTATTTAGCACCAAAAATTGGGTGAAAGAACTTTATATAGTAGTTGAATTAGATGTGTATTCAGATAGCTTAAAAAATAGATATGGTTGGTGCGTGGATTTGCATGCATTCGTTGACATTGTGACGTTCTCGTATGTTTAATCTTTGGCTCGCTTCTTCTAATCTGATTTTGTTTTTTTTTATTCAACATGTGTGAAAGATTCTTGCACTGGTTTGGTGTGCTTAGCCTGCCACGTATACTTTGATGTCTAAATCAATGCATAGAGTGTGTAGTTCAACTAAATGCACAAAAGTAAGGTCGATCGAAACTCTCATTTTAGTGTTTACTTGTTTTTTTTTTTTCTTTAAGATCATTTAACGAGGTTAATTTATAATACCCTTCCTTTAACAATTGATTGTGGTTAGGTGTAACTTAGACGATTGTCATGGTAGTTTATGACGCTCGAGTGTTGCAAAGCACCAAACTGAGTGCATCTCGAATATTTTTCCAGTGGTGTTATATTACCAACTAGGGTTAGACGCTTTAGCTTTTCCCTTATGGGACACACATTTTCTCATGTAACCTCCTGATTTCTCTTGGGCTTAGACATGCCAATAAATTTTGGGTATTATCCAAGACAATTCTCAAACAAATATTTAAAGTTAATAGATCAAATAATACAACAAAACAATTGAGTTTGAAGATTCGAAACTTTCCATTATATATCACCCTTCAAAATTTTGTGATTTAATCCAACATACTGTAGATTATTTTACGATAATAGCAAAATTATAAGTTCACGTAGTTGACGATTTTTTTTTAGAAAAATAAAAATAAATAAATAAGACTGATGAGATTTGAAATTAACATGTAGGATAGAATTGCTATATAATTTAGGAATTAAATTAAATTGTGACAAATTTAGATCACATAAATCGTTATTTTTTATTTTTTTTTGAAATGACAAAATATATTATTTTATCATGGAAATAAATTAAGACAATGCAACCAAGACCATGGAAATTTTCTCTTAATAATAATAAATAATTTATAAAAAAAATTCCAAAGGTATCTTTATTTTGAAATTTTTCTTATCAATGATAGACATAATACCCAAATGTTGTAGGGTCAGACGAGTTGTCCCGTGACATTAGTCGAGATACGTGTAAGCTAATCCGAACACTCACAGATATAAAAAATAAAATAATAGACATGTATCAATTTCTAGCACTGATAAACATCAATAGACTTCCATCAACTTTTTTTCAGATCTTTCTTGGTTTAAGAAATTATTTTAAATTAATTATTTTGTTTTAAACAAGAAAGATTTAAAATAAATGCATTTAAAATTTTATGTTTAAACACTAATTGAAAAGAGAATGAAAGTTAAAGAATTTACCAATATCGATCTTTATTTATGAATGTGGTAATTGAAAATTAGAAAATGATGAGATCAATTTTGTAATTTAGTTTTGAGTCCTATGAAATCCCGTAAAACCATTTCAAATTTTAAAATAATTTGAAATCCATTTTCATATTTACTTCAAACGAAACGTATACGAAAATTAAAAATAGTTTTGAAAGAAAAGAGAGTGTGAGGAAGGAAAATGATGGAAAATGTGGGAGAAATGGTGGAGGAGAAGAAAGCAATAATTGTACAATCTAATTGTCCTATGGAAAAAGGGCCTCAGCTTCTAATAACTCAGAAATTGCCTCCTTTTCTTTTCCTTACCCTTCAATTATCCTCTGTTTCACGGACTACCCTACTTCCCGTGCTCTCACAATCACAGCCTTTCGTTTCATCTTACATTTCATAGACCCACCTCTAGTCCCAGTTAATACCCTTCCTTCATTATATGCCTAGATTTCTTTTTATATGCACATGAAATATGAAGAAAGTAGATCGAGTCAAATATTGATATCAAATACGAAAAATGAGTATTTAGGCAAAAATCAAGATTATAAAAGTAAATCTTGAAATATATTGATCAAACTGAAACAAAACTCAAATCTTAGAAGTAAAATTATAATATTTAAAGAGCTAAAAACTAAATTAAAACCAAACTCAAAGTTTAAAAGACTAAAACCCTATTTAGTAACCATTTTATTTTTTATTTTTATTTTATACAATTAAGCCTACAACATTACTTCCACCTTCAAATTTCTTCTTTTGTTATCTATTCTTTTACCAATTATTTAAAAAACTAAACCAAAATTTAAAAACTAAAAAAAAAAAAAAAAATAGCTTTAACTAAGAATTCATCCATTGGATTAGAGAAAAATACAAATCATTGTAAGAAATTGTTACCAAACGGGACCTAAATGTGCAAGAATCAAATGAAAACTAAACTTAAAATCTAAACATCAAAAAAGTAGTTTTCCCAAAAAGAAATCACTTACATTGCGAAGGTTGATTTGATTCTCCATCATCCACCCTACAATTAAAGAACATAACCTATACAATATAGAGAGCAAAATTTACATTTTATTATATAATTTTCGAGATCAAAACAGGGTTAAAAGGCAAGGACAGAAAATGCATTCTCCGGCTCCGTCCCCATCTCTAAGAAATGAGGATTCACTATCCTGTTTGGAATTCAAGAGAAGAAAGACATTAAATTTTCAGAAGAACAAACAAGCTCAAAGCTGAGGCTTCATCAATATGGTGCCAGTGCCAATGGAACTCAAAAAGCACAAAATCCTATCATGAATGAGATATGGAAAAGGAAAAAAAGAAAAAAAAGAAAAAACAGTGAGAAACACACTGTTTAATAAAGGATACAGATTTCCTCAAATTTATGGCAATAACAACCACATTTGCTGCTGTTTTTTACCCACACACCTGTACAGAAAGTTTCATCAGGACCTGATAATATCCATCGTCCGTAACTTGTTCGTCGCATCTCGACGAGACGCTTTTTGCAGTTGAATCAAAGAACTAGATGATCCCGGTGTACTGCAAGTAATGCTACCGTTGTTTTGTGACTCGGATCTTTCAACTCTAAGTGGCTAGCCAGCAACTGCACATGTTGCTGGTTCTACCAGAAATGAAATGTTAGGAGATATAGGCTGTGGTCTTGCAGCATTCTCGAGCCGCTCCCATGTCAATCTCCTCTTCTCTGCCACTGCAACCGACCTTGACTGTTCCTCCTTCAAGTCAACCTGGCAAGCAAGCACGAGTTCCTCGTCCATCTCGTGTACCAACTTCTTCACATTTAAAGTTAGATTTAGTACAGCGTTGTTCCAATGCTTTTCTGTATTTCGTTCGAGAGCTGGGATGATGATCGGTATGATCACTTGCCGGTTGTGAGCGATAAGATTGATGATGTGTTCGTTGTTCCAAAGCAAGTGAGCTTTCTCTGCCACCTAAAAGAATTGGAAAAGTAAACAAATGTACCAACCAACCAACGAAAGCTCAACTAAAAACTCGAAAACACACTTGAGTCAAATCAAATCAACATAGACTGGGTTTAGGGACTTAAATCAAGTGGAAAGCAGTAAAATAGAAGAAAACTGCAATCTAAATCAGACCCTTAGAAACCAGGAAGCAAGTAATAATAGATAGCTTGAAGTGGCAAATATACCTGGTAATGAGAGCTATTCAAGCAATGTCCGATCCGCCGAAAGAGAGGGACCATGATCTTCTGGAACTCAACCATGCTGATCATTTCCAAAATCTCTTCTGTTTCACTTAAAAACATCAGCTCTTTCTGGCTATTTGTTAAAGGCCAATATCTTAAAAGTCCCTTTATAACTGTGCTGGCCAACTTAGGATCCTTATCTATAAACTGTACAATACAATATGTTAACTGCTGATGATAAATTCCGACTGATTTTGGTTTGTGAAGAGGAATTAGCACTCTCCATAAAAATGTCCTGTGTTCCTCCTTCAATGGCAATGCAAACCCGGTGATCACGCTACCAAAAATCTCCAACAGCTCTGCAATTCCATTGTGCCGCTCCGTCTCGAAAACAAAACGATACATGACATTGCTAATAGCCTTCCTGATGAAAGGCCTGTGTATCATGAACTTTCCATAGACACGGTGAAGGATTGTTTTCAAGCAATCTCTTTCTCTTGGGTCATCGGAATCAAAGAGGTCGAGCAATCTCAGGATAAAAGAATGATCAAGATATTTTTTGGCCACTTTTGCATCTAGGGAATTGCTACTGACAAAATGAAGCAGTAGATCATATACATTTTGCAAATGCGACCAAGCCGGGTCAAATATTGGTTCTTCATCCTCTGTTTCTCCACCAGTTGAAGTTGAACGAGATTTGGGTGGGAACACACGAAAAAGATTAGCAGCACAAAACTTACATACTGATGAAATTGCTGTCTCAGTGAACTTTGCAGATCCAGATGTAACAAAATCAACAACATCTATCAACATTTGACGTTTAAGATCCTGCTTTTCCGTATCATTCAAATCAAAAACCTCACAGCAATAGTTCAATTTACTTACAAACAAGTTCTGCTTCTGTGGATTCGGAACATCTTTAAATGACAAGTGGGGATCCACTGCTTCTACTGCAATACTTGCAGGGAAAACAGCTGAAGAAACACGTTTCACAACATTTAATTTACTCGAGAAGGCGCTCCCTACATTTGTACACTGGAATACATGTCCCAGACGAGAAGTATTGTTGCCAGATTCATTTGTTGCAGAATCCACTGTCTCCGACTTCTGCAACTTCTTAGGAAGTTTGCTCAGTATTTGCTTAAGCATGGTGAGATGCTTTACGATCTGAAAGACCAGTACTAGGAATCGAGGTGGTTGGATAAATTCAGAACATGGTATGTGAAAGAGTTCTTTTCTGCCTAAAAATGTTTCCTAGCTTCCACAAGACATTGGAAACTCCTCTTCATCAAACTTTCTGGTGTATCTGCAGTCACAACTTCATTTTTTAGACACGAGCATTCGGTATATCACATTCAAGACCATAATTATAAGCCTGGCATCAATTAATCAAAGCTTAAAATTGTGAACACCAGAACTGAAATCAAATAAAACAACTCATATAATTTTGAAATCTTAACTATAAAAAAGAAGCTCCGATTTGAAACATCTATAACGGACGAAATTGATGAAAGTAGATGTGAAAAAGAGAAAGAAGAAGAAGTAAAAAGAATGAGCTGAAAAGAAAAAAGGAGAAAAGGGAAGGAAAGGGAATAGATGCTCCAACGGCATTCTATACAAAAACTTCCATCGAAAATCGTTGTGGTGTAGAAGTATATCTCTTAAAGCAAAATCATTATAAGCTGAACCTCATTTTAGCAGGCTTGTGCAGGTCTGAAAGCAAAATAAGTACACTGAACCTTCAGGAAATGGCAGATTCATGAACTAACAAAGAAATTTCTGTTGGAATTCACAAAAAGCCAAACAAACAAGTCTTCCAGAGACAACATAAGGCATTTTCCTAAGTTAAGATCAAGATGCATTTGCCCCGAAACCCCATCCCGAACCTCAAAGAACAACAACAACAACAATAAACGCCTATTTTCATCAAGTACGAGCATATAGCAACGGGAAATCCAGATTTAAAGCCAGAAAACAAGTCCAAAGCCAGAAACATAAATCAAAACGGCGGAGTGAAACATAGATCTGGTGGAAGAAAACTACCAAACATAGCAAAATTAGAAGGTGGAGGACAAAATCAAAGCACATTACAAACACATTAAACAGGTAACATCCTCCGATCATCATCTTCACAAAAAAAGTAAACAACAAGCTCTTACAATTAGAATTTCAAAATGAAGTTCAGTTCGGAAATGAAACAAACAAAAACAGAAATTCAAAGAGAAAGAAACCTGAACATGAAGTGAGCTGGTGGTGAGAAGAAGAGAAAGAAATTAAAGGTTGAAGTTCAAAAACCTAGAAAGAAAGAGAAGAAGAGGCATGATATTGAGTGAGAAGAGGAAGTGAGTAGCTGAAGTTGAAGTTGAAGTTGAAGAGAAGATCAGAATCAGGCATGGATGTGATGAATCGAGAAGAAACTTGTGTTGATAAAAATCGATCTGAATCTGATCTCTCTCCTTTTTCAACAATGAAATGAAACTCCATGAAAATGTTCGCAAGAAGAACACAACTCTCCTCGAATCAAGAGAATAACTTGTATGGCATTTTCTGCCCTTTTCCCCACCCAAGAAAAATAAATTAAAATTATATAAATTAAAATTGAAGGTACAACTTCGCCAGTCATCACTATAGAAGTTAGAGAAAATAAATTAATAAATAAAATAGACATAAAAATAGAAAATATAAATTACAAAAATGATTTCTAAATATTGCTTTTTCTTTTTCTAGAGTTACAATATTACCCTCAATGTATCGTATACATTTTTAAATGGTTGTGTGACAATGTTATTTAAGGTCCAAGTTCAAAAAAAGTTTCAAAGATTGAGTTCGTTAGAGAAAAAGTATATGTAGTTGTTTCATGAAAGAGATCGAGGTAATCATTGAGTCGAGTTGATTGTTCTTACCGTCTAACTACTTGACATTGTCATCAAGGTATGAGGCTCCAAGTTGAATGATAGATAGATATATAAATAGTCGAGTTCCGATCAACATAGAGTTAAGCAATTAGTTTGTATTTTAATCCTATTAAATACTCGACTCTACTGACTTTTAGACATTGACGTGGGTGTGGCATACTATTGTATTGATGAGCTATTTTTTGCAGGTCAACTCAAGTATAGAACACTCAAGCAAGAAAGAGAATCATACATCAAAATGAAAAATGGACGTCACAGTAATCATGACACAAAATTCATACACATATACTCTCATCTTACCTTCTAATAGTTTTTCTATCTCGAAAATAATTTTCAGGATAATATTTATAGTTCTAAAAAATTATAGAATATAATTTAAAATTTATGCAGAAAAATAAATTATATAAAAAGAGAGAGAGAGAGAAACTAAAATGGGTCCCGCTTTTATGAAAAAATTGAAGTCAAAATATTCTCCGACGATGTTAGTTGAGTTGGGGTCAATTTAGATCTATATTGGAATTTTCCTCCATCGATATAAACACTACAATAATTATTTTACAAATAAAAATAATGGTTAGCTTTGAGCTAGGTTTGGCCATTTATTACTAAGAGGCATTATGGTAGATCAAAAATTCGAGTCGAACAATCAAATCCAACTAAACTAAAGACAGTTGGTTGGAGATAAAAAGAGGTTTGGTCGATGTCTATTTGAAAAAAAAAAAAATCAAACCGACCTAAATCGATATATCGACGCACTTCTTCATAGTCATGACAATTTAAATATTTACTAAACTAACAATAATCGGTTTGGTAAAAAAACTGACTCTGACTGAACCGATGTTCACCCCTATCTAGTATCTAAATCAACAATAGTCGATTTGGAATTGTTTTGATATTTGGTAGTAATATTCAATATATTGCAAATTGATTCTAATAATTTAAAAGAAAAAGAATTTCGTCACTGCAATTTATAATTATAATTTAGTCTTTACAGTTTTATAAAATTCTTACACATGATTTTTACGATAATTAAATATTATTTATAAGAATTTTATCAAATTATAGAAAATAAAATAAGATATTATGGAACTAAAATCTAATTTTTAAGTATATGTAGACTAAATTCTAAATGTCCCTAAATTACAAATACCCATTTTACATTTTTAGTTCTAATTTATTTTAATTTCCTATTCTCAATTCCCACAATCTCACAAAAAGAGGAATTGGAATTGGATTCTCATGATTTTATCATTATCCCAATGCCATTCTTTGGATTTGTTTTTTTAAATTCTTGTGTTCTTTTTGTGTTCTTGAAATTCAAACATTAGTTTCAAAATTAAAAATCAAAACCTTTTTTTTATATAAACAATTATTTTAATACTTCCATCCATATTACTCAAATTCACTAAATTTATAAACATAAAACAGAATTCAAATTATCCGTCAAATAAATATTTTGACTTTCATTTTATTTTTTTATTTTTTTAAACGATGCACGTATATGATATTCGACCATTTGAGGTCAATTTTAACCCAATATGACACTTATTATTTTCTTTTATATAAAATAGTGTCATAGTTTTTTTTATTTTAATGAAATTGTATTTATATTTTATTAAAATTTTAGAAACTCAATTATAATAGTCCATTTTGTAAAAATAAATATATGAAAAAACTATGAACACGAAAGTCAATAAGTCAAAGTAATAGTAAAGATATATTGACTTAACGTACTAGTTTGGAATAATTTAAGTTCAATAAAGTCTTCCTATTTTAAGAAATCATTAAATAATAAATATTAAATGTAGTTGTTTTGGTTTTTATTTATGGTTTGATAACTATTTACATTTAATTTCTTTTAAAAAATATTAAGATTATAATTCAATATTTATATTTATAAGGTTTTATTTTATTTACATTCTACTTACCAAATTAAGTCATGTTTTAAAAATTAAAAGAAAAACATTAGTTTTCAAAAATTGTTTTAAAAGAAAATTATTTCAAATGAAAAAAAAATAAAAATATTTACAAATATAGTAAACTTTCTGAATCTATAAATAATAGATACTCATAGACACAACTTGATACAGATGAAATATTAGTGTCTACCAGTATTTATCATTGATGATTATGAAATTTGTTATATTTTATAATTATATTATTTTAGTTCATTTTTCTATATTTGTAAAATTTAATTCAAAGTTAGATTATTTCTTTTCACCGAGGTTGAGAGTTTTTTTTTCTTTTTTTTAATAATTTACACTGATCTCTAAACATTTTTTCAAGTCATATATTGAAAATCAATCTTGATAATAAAACAAAAAAAATTAATTGATCATAAAAATTAATTTAAATAAATTATATAATCTCAAATTTAGTTAAATGCTATACAAAGGAGATTGAATCTAATTCAAAATCTATAGTAAATAATAAAAAGAAAATCTTCTATTTGTTTTATTTTGGTTTACCCTCCAAAAACAATAAAAATAAATAAATAAATTAATTAATTAATTTTATTGTAGGGACAATTTTAGCAATACCCATAGGAAAAAATATGTAATCATCCTTCAATGAACACAATCATAAAGACACAACACCATAATTTTTTTTTTTTTAAAAAGCATCCTATAAAGTAATTGGAGATTTAGCAAATAATAGAAAAAGAGATAATTAGTGGGTAATTCTTAATTAATTTATTTTTGTATTATAATAAATTAATATTTTAAAATTAAATCCTAATATCCCAAAGAAGAAGAAGAAAAAGAAATTACAATGTGTTACTAGTTCAATGATAATGGGATTAATAATGGTTTTAGTTATAATTACAGGCATGGTTAATTAAAACCCAACAAAGGTGATTTCAAAGTCAATTTTAATTCAAAAGTACCTTTCTTTTGTTCTCCTTTTTCCCCATATTTTTGCTTTTAAGTAAAAATTGCTTTTTTGGATTAGGGTTAGGTTTTTTTTTTTTTTTTAAGGGTTTGATTTGAAAATTGAAAGTGATGTAAAGTTTTTTTTTTTTGGTAATTTATTACTGAGTTTTACAAATTATAGCAAAATGTTTTACATTCTTTACAGTCTAGATAGACGTTGATCTATCATTGATAGAAAACTGATAGAAATCTATTACTAATAAAGGCTAATGAAAGTCTATCAATGATAAAAACTAATTGAAGTCTATCAGTGATAAAAACGGATACAAATCTATCATTGATAGAGATTGATAAAAGTCTATCAATGTTTATTAGTGTTTTATAGTTTGACAACGTTCCTATCGGTGAAAATTTATCAATCTATTAATTTATAATAGCAGTCAAAGTAATGTTTGAACATATGTTTGACATTGTTCTTTTAAATAGCAATATTTGACCGACATTAAAAGCAATTTTTTTTTTGTGTCAACTTTTATTGCTTAAATATTTATAGTATTTCACATGAATAACTAGTTATATAGATTAATTAATTAAAATATAGGGATAAAATTAATTTATTTAGAAAAACATGAATTCACACAAACATATTTGAAAAGTAAAATTAAACGTATTAGGTATTGTTTTTAAAATAGCACAAAAGAAAATGACACACATATGGTTTTGATAATTCCACCTTATTATAAGTATTACGTGATGTTAAATTATAAGTTTAGCCTTTAAATTTTAATTAATTATTATTTAATAAATTTTAAAATTTTAAATATATGATTACCAAATACTTCAATTTTATTTATAAAAAAACTTATTTTTAAAATTAAACACTTAAAAATGTATTCCAAACACACCATAAGATTCCTACCAACAATGTAGTCTATCGTGGATGAACTTTCAAAACTATATCTAAATTTTGTTATATCTACAAATTTCTTTTACATGACTATAACTTCTATTCTAATCATGATTACAATGTTTGTAGCCGTCCAATTAAAAGTTTAAAAATTTATTAAACACCGTTTTAAAATTCAAACTAAATAAATACAAATTTAAAATTTTAGGTGCTAAACATATGATTTAACCATAACTTTTATCAATCAATAACTCGTATTATAAGTAAATAGATTTAAATTATTTATCTCTCTTATTTGTGATGTAAAAAATATATTTTTAAAAATTCCCAATTCATAGAAATTCACGAAAACTCACAAGAACATATCATTTTACATTAAGATCTAAAAATATATAAAATTAAACACACACACACATGTATATTTTTATAATAATAGAAATTATTTGAGCCAACTATATAATAATGTATGCTCTTAGTATTAAAAAAATACATAGAGTTTAATTAATTACTATTTTACTTTTATAGGCTTAAAGCTCCACCAAAAATATCTCATTATTAATATATAATGGTTGGACTTTAGGTCTCATATATTAATTAATTATATACATTTATAGATATATAATAAAAAGAAAACTATATGATCCTATAGGTGAAGAGTCTCAAACAAAGGTTGGTAGCGCCTAACTAATACAAAAGCCAACATGCTACACAAATTAATTAAAGGCACAACTTTTCTCACAAAATAATAATAAAAATAAATGCATTTTGTCTTCGATTAATGAATTTTGCACCAATAGAGGCCTGGGGTTGTTCGAATGTTTAGCTTATGTGAATAACTTGATATATGTCAATGTGATAACGAAGTAACGAGGTCACGGGAGTAATTTTCTGTTAGAGTATCTCTCTTATTCCACTCGTTTATAGTTGCTAAGATGTTTTTGTCTATCACGTCGTTTGATCTTATCTATCTATGAATTCAACAAAAAAAAAAAAAAAGGTAATCAACCTTTTTGTTCGAAAGTTCATATCCATGTTTATTTGTATGTTTGCTGACCCGAATACATTTTTTTTCTGAAATGTGACTATATATATCTAAACAACGAACATTTTCTTGATCGTTCGAATTTCATCCTTTTAACTTTAAATCATGTGACTCAAAAGGGTGAAAATGAAAGGGTAAGAAAGGTAAAGAAAGATGGTGTGAAATGACAAAGGGAAACTTCTAAGGAACATACTAAAACAAACAAGAGTGAATGACCATATCCTCTTTGTTTTCTTGACATGGTGCCCCCCACAATTTTCTTTATTTTCATTTGGGTCCACCATCTTTGTTTTCTTTTCAATCACCTACCCATCAAAATGGCAATGGAATAAAACCAATACCACACTAAATTTCCATATCAAAACCCAACATAACATGAAAAGAGCAGTGTAAAGAACAAATTTTTGTATTTGAAAAATGCAATCATATTTCCTCTTAAGGCACTCAATATATAGGAGTAGGACCCCGATGAGTTGTTTATCACGGAAACAAAATAAGTGGTAGCTCATCGATGAGATTCTACTCTCTTTTTTTAGTGATCCTTAACTATACTTACCTAAATCATAAGATTTTTATAGGTTTAAAAATGATTTTAATTATATATA
>JBBPDJ010000019.1:14933901-14945903 GCA_037974625.1 Cucumis cinereus
ATATATATATATATATATATATATATATATATTTATTGTTTACTCTTCTATCAAAATTAGTAATTTTTTTTAATAATAATTTGCATTAATATGTAATAAATCATGGAATTTATGAAACATGTCAATGCATGCAAACTCTTAAAGACAAAATAATGATAATAATATTTGAGTTATTACATCTCAACCACTAACAATTATGAACTTAGAATTCGACAATCAATAACTTCCAAACTTTGAATTCACACTCTTCATTATGATTTAATGCTTTGATTTCTTGTTTTTTTTTTGAGAGAAAGTCTCTATTTTATTATTTATTATTTATTTATAAGTTAGTGAGAATTTGCATCTTTAATTACAATTTTACACAATACATTTAAGAAATACTTCATTCGAAAACTTTAAGAGATAAATTTTTATGATTATGATTGTAAATACTAAATACTAACGTAATTTAAGAATGATTTTCATAAAGGTTTGTTTTTAAATATAGTAAAATAAATAAAAATATTTATGAATATAATAAAATTTCAAAAAGAATAGACTCTAAAACCTTCTATCGGTTACATAAACCAACATTTGTAGAATCTATACATTCTATCTAAAAAAAATGTTATATTTGTAAATATAAAAAAAAAAAAAGGTTGACTTTTGTTGATATATATTGAGAAGTCCCGAAAGAGAAGATATTGAAGGAAGGGACACGTGGAAAGTGTATACGTGGCAAGTTGTAATTGGAGGAATGTGATTATTTGCACTGAAAGCAAAATAAGAGAGAGAGAGAATGGTTTTTTTATATACTTTGTATTGTTCAATATAACGTACCATTTTTTGTTGGTCACTTACCAAATACTCCCGGTCCCACCATTTTGTTTCAAATGTCTTTAGCATGATAGATCGAAAAACGGAATAAATCAAATTAAAGGTGGTCGATGGAAGATAGAAAAGGTTTAATTGGGGTCGGTTTGAGAAAAATTCAAGCCGACTATGTTTTAAAAAATTTTAAAGGCTTAAACCGACCTAACTGACTGATCAATCGGTCAATGGTACTACTTCATGGTCATGATCAATTTGAACATTTACTAAATCGACTATTGTCAGTTCAGTGTAGGTTTGATTATCGAAAATTCGACTCCAATCGACCGACGTTCACCTCTACTTTTTTGTTTTTTTTTACTTCTTTCATATAAATATAAAACAATAAAACTTACATATTTACTGACCATTTAGCCAAATTTTTAATTCAATGTACAGTATTAATTTGACCATTTTGCTTTTACAAAGTTATTTTGGATTTTACACAAATCAATCTATTTTTTAAATAATAATAATAAATAAATAAATATGTTCTTAGTGCAATGTTGCCTTTTTTAAAAAAAATATTTCTTTATTATTTTCCTTTTAATTGATAAAGACTTATACATTTCCCATTCCCAGATTATTTAAGGTAAAAAAGGATAGATTCAATTGGCATTTCATCATCAACAGTCAATATAAAAAATAATTAAAAAAAAAAAAAGAAATCTAATTTTATTGGGGTTTATAGCTAAATTAACAAAGACAACTCCACTTTTCCCAATTTGCACTTTATATTTTAATTTTGAAAAAAGTACTTCCAAAACCATCATGTGGATGGGCCATTTAGATCTCATTTCTATCTTCAAATCTTAATTTCATTTAAATTTTTAATTGAGAAAACATATATATTTGAAGAAGGAGAAGAAGAAGAAAAGCTCATACATATTTGTAAAAATAATCATACCATATTGTCCACTC
The DNA here is from genome assembly GCA_037974625.1 of Cucumis cinereus. Lineage (NCBI taxonomy): Eukaryota > Viridiplantae > Streptophyta > Magnoliopsida > Cucurbitales > Cucurbitaceae > Cucumis > Cucumis cinereus. Next base: position 14,935,675 of record JBBPDJ010000019.1, read on the forward strand.
TTATTTCTTTTGATAATTAGATATTCATAATTGATCTACTAATCTATAACAAATGAACCATGTCGACATGAATATAGCTTTAGCCAATTTGAATTTGTACTCTTAATCTCGAGGTCTAAGATTCTATGTCCTACCCCTGCATTATTAAAAGAGAAAAACTAATTAGTTATTGGAACAATTGTAATATATAACAATTAAATTCAAATTATTAGCACATATGACAAAATTTTAAAAAGTTTTGCAAATATAGAAAAATTTGTCAGATTCTGATAGCGGTCTATTACTGATAGAATATATTGCAAATATTGGTTTATCCTTATATGTTATATACTTAATTATAATTTATTATCTTTAAAATTGTTACCCATTATTATTACTCTTAATTTTAATATGTATTGATTTACGAAATTAATATAAAGTATGAAGATTTGAACTTCGAATAGTCTCAAGATACGTTGATATTTGATTTTTAAAAATTCTCGTTAGTAAATGAAAATGGAGATAATAATAATAATAATAATAATAATAATAATAATAATAATAATAATAATAATAATAATAATAATAATAGTATTTTGAAGTAAATGGAGCTAATGCATTCAACTCATCCCATCTGACTAATAACTTCCTAGTTCACACTGAGCAACAGATGGTCAGTTTCATGTCTTGCCTTTTTGCACATGGAGATGCACTTTTGATGTTTCTCATTATTGGACCTTTGTTACATTATGTATTCTTTTACAAATAAATATTACACTACATAGTATATTTTTAGTTGGGCCTCATTATTAAGTTACAAATACTTGGTTTCTAACAACAGGTGGTGAGACAGAGGGCCTATAAATTTTTGTACCGATGATCCAATTCTAGATGTGTGAATACGAAGTGATCTAATTTTAAAAAACCAAACAAAAATTAAATTAATATCTAATTGGGTTGCCATTCTATCACGATATAATAGTAGGTTTTGTTACTGCGATAAGACTCTACTCTACCATCATATCGCACTGGAAAACACCTACGACCCTAATTGGTCGATACAAGACCTTTTTTTTTTTATATATCTTGAAGTGTTCTGAACGGTAAAATGTTTTATGATATCATCAAAAGGTTAGTTTTCATGATTTTTAGAACTAAGTCATTAAGAATCGTCTTCCCGATCATTTAATACTTTTTTTTTTAGAATAACCATGAAGATGGGAGATGAAATCCCCCACCTTTAAGGTAAAAGGATAGTGCCCCAAATAATAATAATAACCACAAAATAGTATCTCTTCTATTTAAAAAATCAAATTATAAAGCCACCTTTTAATTAAGAAATATAAATAAAGAAATGAATTTTAAACACAACTTTATAATATTAAAGAACACAGTCAATAGAGAACTCCACCTCAAGGACCAAAATTCATAATGTCCAAATACTTGAATCTATGATTCAATTAATTAAGATCCATGATTTATCTATCTTGTCACGTCGAAGAATTCTTTTATAATGGCACCAAAATTGAAATATCAATTTCAAATAATAATATATAAAAACCACCACTTCACTCTTCCAGCTAAACCTACTCAGTTGGGCATAAATTTTGTGTAATAATTGAGCTACCAATTGCCATCAAATCAAAACCAATAATAACTGTGACCCAACCAGCATTTAAAAGAGCCATTAAGAAACAACTAATAAATAAATGCCACTTTTTAGTTTTTACCAAATTCTACTGCCACAAAAGTAAATAATTCTGGCAGCAAAATCCAGACACCCCAGCTTTTTCCACATATAAAATTTTTTTTGGATAATTCAAGGTAGAGGAATAAAAAATTCTCAGGTAAAATACCATTTTTGATTGTCCAATTTTAATTTTTTACTTCCAATAAATCCTAAATTTAATCTTCAAAATTAATTTTTACTGAAATTCATTAAATAATAATAATAATTGAAATATAATACATGAATATATTTTCAAAATCTATAGTAAATTTTTTAAGAAGATTTTTAAAAGTAAAGAGCTGAAACTAAACTGAACAAAATTAAAAGTACAGATACAAAAACAGATATTTTATCATTTCTTTTTCCATTTACTGAACTCCCAAAAATCCCAAACAGAAGTCAAAGAACAGAAAGAAATAATGCAAGTTTCATCCATGGATTTTTTTTCTTTTTCCAACCAACAATTTCTAAACAGGTAGTGAATATTTCGAGGTCGAAAAAATGGAAAATTCTCCTCTTTTTATCCAGTTCCAAACAAGAATTAAAGAAGATGCAAGAAAATATACACAAATATTTTCGAACCTGCTGTGAGACAATCAGCCAGCGGTGGGTACACATTGATTGCATAGCAACCGACCAGGCTGAGCAAGATAAACACATTATATAGTAGCCTTCTGAGGGCAAGAGGGAAAAATAATAGATAAGGGATAATTACAATGAAATTAAACCTTTTTTTTTCTATTCCTTTTTCTTTTTCTTTTTCTGTTTATAGTAGAGAAGGAATGAGAAAACCCATATGTATAGACATATATATCTGAGGATTTAAAGCAGAATTTGGCGCAAACCATGGATGCAGCAGGAACACTCCTCCGAGAGGTCTACCGTTGGCAGCTTAAATTCCTTGATCAGCTGAAATATGATCCAGGATCCTAAAATTGCTGCCCAATTTAGGTCTCCACTCTGTTCTTCCTCTCACAATCTCAGCCCCATTCTCGAACCGCAGTAAGTGATTGCAGTCAACATCGGCAGCAGTTGCTAGAGTCCCAACGTCTGTGCCAGTGACTGTAGTGAGGGACTGCAGGACACTGTCCCTCCCACATTCCCTCCGGTACTCCAAAGTAATGGAAGAAAGTTCGTGACTCTCTAATATCGGTGGTGGGGCACTCTATTAACCACAAGCATAATTTACCAATCAAAGAGAGGAATCAAAGCTTTAGAAGAACAGTTACCGTGTAAATTTTTGGAGAAATGTACTAGATAGGAAAATTTTGGGGCACACTATTTTTGCAATGTATCGAAGCCAATGATAAGAAAAGTTAGATTTATCTACCTCAAGAATCCAGCCAATGTACTTCACATTATTCACATGCTGGTTGACATCCAAATCACTCCATTTAGGCTGCAGTAGAGAAATGTAGGTGCCATGAGATACAATTTCTAAGTAGAAAAGCATCGTGAAAGTTATATTATTGAACCAAATTCCAAATGAAACAATGAATCAGAGAAACAAAACACCCATTGCCAACTTTCTTTTCTCAAGTAACATTTTAGCTTAAATGAAACAACTTACAGTCAAACCCGCTCGAACATGATCAGCTGTATCATCATCAATTTTTGGAAGCCTCCTTCCATCATCTTCAATAACAGGAGCAGTATTCATAAAGAATGGCTCTATTTCTCTCCTCACTTCCTCAGGAATCTTTGACAACTTTCTTGTCTCTTTATTCATCATAACCCAGATACTTCACATTGCAAAAAATAGAACTCTATCATTAAACTATGGTCACTACATATCTCATGGCTTGATAGTAGAAAAAGAAATACAATCACAATCCACAGTCTCAATGCAAAGATCAATTAGAATTAAGATAGAAAAAATACGTGAATGTAGTTCATGCAAAATATGTTTCTGTTCTTTATGAAACACACATTAGAAATTCATAAGTTAGACAAGAACCTACATCACCTACGACCAGAATTATTTGATCATCGATTCAATCACAGCTGGTTAACTTTATAATTCATGGATTGAGAAAAAAGAAAATACAACAACTATGATGAAGAAAAACGATACTAGATTTCATCAGAAAGGGGGGAAGTAACGAACCTGGAAGCTCTTGTCAGAGTATCCCTAGTTTTGCAATCATACACGAGCCAATCACGGCGCATGCCATTCTTTCCAGAAGCACTGACCCAAGTGTCTACTTGAACAGTATCACCCCTGTAAGCACAGCAATCTCCAATATCTCATGCATATAGTCAATAAAAGACAGAAACAGAGGCCAGCTAAGGCAGAAAAGACACAGCAAGGCTTCAAAAACTTCCACCTTATAAAGAAAAATGTAAATCAAAGGCCACTTCAGTGACTTATTAGTCTAAAAAGTCCAATGTTTCCGTAATCAATTATTTTTGGAAGGTGAAGGTGAGGTGAATATGTTAAATAGTCCCAAGGAACAGGGCAATACTGGACATGTAACTTAACGGGATAAAACAAACAAGGTAAACTATTGAATTAAATTCAATTCTGTTCTCACCCACCCAAGTAAATCACAAGTGTTATAATGAATCCATCTTTAGAAGCGAATACTTCATGGAAGAACTTAAATTTACCAAGTAGGGTAACGGTCTACCATAATCTGCATCTTGGTAACTACCCATATCAGGTTCTTTTTGCACATTTCTGGCGTAGAACCAAATCCATCACCAAGTAGCCCAGCAGTCTTAACATGATTGAGGGCAGTTTCCTGCAAAAAAAATTCATAGACTGGAATTAGTTATCTCCATTTCATAAGCATACATAGAATTACAAATAATAGATACTCACAAAAACATAAGAATACATCAATCTAATTGTACCTGTAAATGATTCATTAAAGTTTCTATAGAAGCGGTACGATCAGCGCCTATTTCATAGGATCTAATAGAGAAGTTCTGGGTAAACACAAGACCGTCCTGAACAATCCTTCCCAAACCAAACGGATCTATGAGCATGTCAGGCCGCCTAGGTTTCCAGTCAAGCATCATCCATTGCTTCTCAGCTGCTAAAAAGATAGTGGTGATAGCAGCAAGAAGCATGCTCCAGTCAGGCAGCTGATTAATAAAAGTTCGTGGGTGAGATGATGAGAAGTCATCCCCACCCTTGACACCACCTACAGATGTTGATAAACCAGTTGAGCTTCCATTTACTTTGGAAGGGGCTTGGGCATTAGTCTTCACCTGAAGACTTCCAGAAGACACAGATTTAGACTTGATCCCCCCCAAATTCCCAGATCCACCTCCAATTTTGTTGTTCTTTGCTCCAGACTCAGAAGATGAAGAAGGAACAGGATAAAACGCAGAAGTAGCAGCAGTTGCTACCATGATGAACTTCACACAACAAAATCAAACACTTCAGTATACCGTATACCAATAAATAACTTGAAAACAAGCTTTGCTGCTAATAAATGATAGATAAAAAACAACAGGAACCAAATTGCAGATAATTCATCTGTATTGGAATATAAGAAAACACATAAAATGAAATCAGCATCTAATCAGAAATGAATTGAAGACAACACGATTGAACTGTAGCAAAATCCTAGACCGAATAATTAAAGTTTCTTATGACTGACGACCCCAAGAAAATGACCAACAGCAACCAGACTACCTAAAAGAACCGTGCCTTCAACTTATACATCTACTCTGTCCCACCCCACTACTTGACCAAAGAAGAAGATAAAAAACCATTCCGAAGTCAAAGAATAGTACACAAAACTACTAGAAAGAACAAACACATGAAATTAAAAATATCTATATATAAAAACCATACAAGTATCGTAAAGTGAAACATCGAGAACAAATAAACAGTTTCCAGAACAACGAAACGAAATGGAATAAGTTCAACTGAGAACCCAAAAATCTCACGACAAAATCAAATTTCCAGAATATATCGAGTTCCAATTCTCCAAACAAAAATGAACACTACACATCTCTCACATTCTCAACAAAATAAAAACACCAATCTAAGACGAGAATAACACGAAAGAACATTGAATACAAACCTTGAGGAAGGCTTGAAAATGGTGAAAATGAAAACAACAGGATTGATAATGGTAGTAGGAGAATCCAAATCCACAGCAGCAACAGAAAAGAATGCAGCAGAAATGGCTAGTGCTTCATTAGGGGATCAACAAACCCTTGTTGTTCGTCGATTTTTAGGGTTTGCGATCTTGTTTTTCCCTCTTTCAAGGAGCCCCGATTTTCGTTTGAAAAGCCAAAAAAAAAAAAAAACGATACACGAGAGAGAAAGAGATAGAAAGAGGTATGTGTATATGCTAATGAGAGATCCCAGGCCCCTCAACGAGATATATAGCAACCACCTGTCCCGGTCCCGCCTTTTCTTTCAAATTTCCAAATACAACCACATTTCTTCTTTTATTTACTTTTTTGCCCCTCTCGTCCTTTTCTTTCAACCTTCTCTCCCGTATCCACCACCTTCCTTTATTATTGCTCGCATTTATAGTTGGCGAGTTCGATTTCTAAGCAAAAAAATTTAAATCAAAGGATTTAATGGTATTTGAATTTTTAGATATATGTTTGGTAACTCCAATTTTTCTTCATTTTGGATAGGAAAATGAAGAGTTGCGTGAATAAAAAATCCAAGGGAGATTCATGGCCAAGGGTAAAAATGCTCGAGCAACAGTTATTTTGGTGTTTATAAAGAATCAATAGGAATTTCCAGATATATTACTCAAAAGAATAGATACAATACATCTAGTTGATTGTAATTGAGAAATTTTTGTCCCCGGTATTACAAATTAATTCAAATAATTATTTAAATTGTATTTAATAATATATGAACTTTTTTATGTAATTCCTTTTGCATTTGGTTAGTTATGCATGACAAGCTGAGGCGAGAGATTAGTGTCAAAATAGTGAGGTAGCCTAGTTGAGTGTATGTTATGTGTTGGGGGTCTGAATCTCGAGATCATTTGTTTTTTTAGTGTGCTTTTGGTCGTTGGGTGTGGGGTGAGATTCTAGGTTTGATGGGCTCTTTATCATAGAGTGGCTTGTTGGAGGTTGAGTTGTAGTGTGTTTGTCGGATGGGGTTGGGTAAGGGACGTACATTGTGGTTTATTTATTTTATCCAATGTAATCGACGATTGCATCGAGGTTTGGCTCGTGATGCTTTTGTGGTTGTGCAGCTTCTTATTGCTATTGTTCGTTCTGATCCCTACTTCCTTGACATTGTTGGTATGCTATTAGTTGGTTTTGTTTTTTCGACTCGGTTCTTTCTTTGTATTTGATTTGTTGCTTGTTTTTTTTTAATCGGTGTTCCTGTTTGCTCCCTTGTTGTGCGCTTTCCTTTGTGTCGTGACCTTGGATTGTGAGATCTCTTTGTCGTTGTTTAATATCTATATGCCTTTAAAAGAATATCACATAATTTCTTTTTTTAATTATAATATCACAACTTATAGTATGTTATTTATTTGAGAAAAAAAATATAATATATTATATAATTCATTTTTTAAGTTTAACACAAATAATTGAGTTTATGACTAATGTTTTTATTTTTTCTCACTATAATTTAAAATTTAAATACAATAAAAAGACAAAAAGATGGATCACAAAATCCAATTTTTTAAAACAGAATTTCCAATCTAATGGGGTGAATATAAAATAGAATATGAACTATCAACTCTTAATTTTCTATTTATTTTTCTGCCAATTGCAAAATATTAAAAGCTATATAATTTGTTATCTATTTTCTAGTCTTTACCAAAAAAAATTTAAAAATAAAGTGTATTAATATCCTTCTAATTAATTTAACTATGAATTCAAATATTTTTATCATATAGTTGAAATCTCATAATTAAAAAATAGGTATAAAACAGGCCTAAATTTCGAAATTAAAAATTAAGAAGATACAAAATAAAATTTAAATTTTATATAATATTTTCAAATCCCAAACAAGACTATTCATTTATATATTTTTTTATTATTAAAGTTTCGTAAATTATGTAGCCTCAATTTAAATATTAGTCTGTAATAATTTAGTCCTACAAACATTTTAAATTTTAAAAAATATATTCCTAACAAACTTATAATAAATTTCATGCTTTCGAGCTTGTAAAAAATAATTATCATCGTAAAATTATCCTAAAATTATTGTTTCTTTTACTAAATAACTATAATTTTTTAGTTTTATAAATACAATCGGACTTTTAGTCTCTAATCAATTCATACGAATGAAATGAATAAGAAACTTCGACGACAATTTATTTTTTAATTTTGTGTTTTTAGACTATTAATCAATTTGACATTTTTTTTAAATCAATGAACTTTGAAGTTGATAGTTTGAGCCCTTTATCTCTTGATGACATATTTATTAATTATTATCATCCAATTGATTTTATACCTTACACCTGGCAATATAATAAAAACATAACGTCAACATACAGTTAATAGTTTTCATAATAAGAATTAAATGTGGGTTATAGTCCAAAATTCAAACGTAAATTTAAAACTTTTTTTATCAACAAAATGCTCTTTTAACTAAATAGGCAAAATTGATTAATTTATTATTTAAGTAATAAGTAGTTAATTACTATAAATAGCCATCATTCACTAATCGTTTTATTATTACCATTAAGCATAAAATTTAAAATTTATGAAGCAAAATTTCTTTCAAAAAGAATATTTATCCACCAAAATTAATTATCCTTTGTAATAAAATCATCCTTACTCTTGATCCAAAATATATACGTTAATCAACTAAAAATTTACAATTGACAAATTAATTAATTCTTATTTTAAGTAAAATTAACAGTCGATACATACGAACAATAAGATCTAACTTAAATAAATGAAATAAAGATGGGTGCCCATATGATAAAATAAAGGTCGTAATCTTAATCGATGTTACATGCATTCATATTTTATCCATAACTCATAATTTATGCACCATCACTCTTGAATATCTTGAAATGGACCCTTATAACTTATTAAGACTATAGTGAACACAATACAAATCAAGACAAATTAAATATTATTTTGTTACTTTAAACTTTTTCATACCAAGATATATTCTTTATTTATTCTTCTAATCGACGTAACTCATTTAGATAAGATATCAATTACGATCTTAATGGTTGGTGGTTCAATCTGTTACTCCAGTTATGATCCAAGTGTGAGAATTCGAACTTCATTAACCTTTAAAAATCAATATATAGGATTTAGGATTTAGGGTTATATATATATAAACCAGTAAAACTGTGTTTAGGGTTGGAGATGAAAATCAAATTATGTTTGTGGTTTTGATAAATTTTCAAGGTCTCCTTTGACTAAATCTCTCAAACTAATAAATTTCCATTAAACCATATTAAATATACCATTAACTTGACTAATTCTCTTAGAAGTGAATAGCCTAACTATAGTAAAATCTTAATGCAGGGAAAGAGATATGTATCTAGATTATATAGAGTTGTCAATCTTTATACCTTTTTGGTTTTTACACCTTTGCCAAATCGATCTTGACTCAACCGACATGTGATATGTGTTAGTAATCAAGAGATTTGTGGTTCAAATAGATTGTCTAGTAATAATAAATATGTAGTATTTTATTCAAAATATTGAAGGTTTAATTATTACTAACATTTCCTATTTTTTGTAAATAAAGAAAAGAAATTCAATCAATCATAAATTTTATACTTTGTAACTAGTAATTTTTATTAAGTTAAAAAATCGCGTTTTAATCTACTTTGACAACTTAGTTTAATTTGATCTATATATTTTCATCAATAAATCTTAAATTTAGTATTTATGATTTAGTATTTATGGCTAGTTTATTACGGTTGATTTTTTCAAAAACTTTTTATTATTTATGAAAATTCCTACAATAAAATTTTGAAACTATTCACGGGGATTTGCTTACTTCGTGTTTGAATTAAATGATTTCATAGTTTTTATCAACTTTCATTAATTATAAACAGAATGTATTCAAATTAAATTTAGATTTCGTTTAGTAATTAACTATTTGTTTTTCTTTTAAATGAGGCTCGTTTAAATTTGTTTTTGTTTTTCAAGATAGTTTTCCGATCACAAACCAAACGAAATTTAGGTTGATTTTATATTAGTCATTAGTAAAGCAGAAGTCAATCAAGGTACTACTGGGAAAAAATTAAAAATTCGAGCTCAAGGGCGAAGTTATCGCATAAAACGACCCACTTGTTCTATAACTATTGTATTGAAAAATACATCTGTGAATGAAGAAGAGTTTAAAAGATACCAATACACCATATTAGACTTAAACAAACCTGGTGGATTGATAACTAAAGAAAAGTACACAGATATGACGTGTTATGACATGTATAATAATGGGGGATTATGGGACAAAAAATAAATCCACTTTGTTTTAGATTTGGTGCAACCCAAGGGCATGATTCTCTATGGTTTGCACACCCCAACTGGGTCCAATGAAATTCATAGGTATAGGAAGAAACCCTGTCAAATAGAGATTTTTTCTTTCGACCATCTTTCGATT
>JBBPDJ010000019.1:14946003-14995477 GCA_037974625.1 Cucumis cinereus
TAAGCATCCATGGCTGAATGGTTAAAGCGCCCAACTCATAATTGGCGAATTCGTAGGTTCAATTCCTACTGGATGCAAAGTATTTTTAAAAAATAGGTATAGATGTTAGGAAACTAATGACATTATTTTCAAACAAAGAAAAAATAGAAAGCCAAACCCTAAATAGTTCTATCACCATAGAGAAAAACACAAGAAGATAACAATAATGGAATCCTAATAAAAGAAACAACATATATGTTGACTAATTTAGGTCACAGATTACATTTAAGAAGACTTCATAATTATTTTAGGTTTAGCTAGGTTTGGAATTTTTTTTCTTCTTTGGACTCATTAAAAACAAAAAAAGAGGAGTCTAAATAATTTGGTGTGTTGTAAATGTGTTAATGTTATTATTATTATTATTTTGAAAAAAGTACAAATATGTTAATTACCATGGCACATATTGTGTGAACGATAATTTCGAATTTATGAGAAAGATCGAAAAAGGGGATACAAAATTTGAGGGTAAAGTTAAGAAAGTTGTCTTATCTAAGACTGACGAAAGACAAGTAAGAAACAAGTTCATGCAAAGGTGTTGTTGGAAAGTGGGTGGAGTGATTAGGACGTCTAGCTTAAAAGACCCATCTCGATCGAGGCTAATCAACTTGCTCCTTAAGGCAAATTGGGGCATTTGGCCCAAAAAGGCTCGTTGAGCCTCGTTGGTCAATCTTAAGGCAAGTTTGTCCACAACATGAGATTATATGATTCAAATTCATGACCTCTCTTGGCCAGAACAATAGTCATATATTTGTAGGTTAGGTTTCATTGAACCTTTAAATCATACCATATAATTACAATAATAATATGAAAATTGTTTTAAACGAGAAAGCTGCAAAAAAAATATTTATAAATATAAATATATATATAGCTATATTTGAGAACACAAGTAATAATAGTTCTTAATTATAATTAACATTTTATTCCTTGAAAATTAACCAATAATAACGATTAGATAAAAACTCACTAAAATTTTTTATTTAAAAAAATTAGTTTTAACATTGGAAATACAAAGGGCAAGATTTAAATATTAGAAATTGTATAAGAAAGTCATATATCAATTGTTTATAATATGTTGCCAACGAGTCGAGTAGTATTATTAAATGTATCATATTGTGTAAATCTAACAGTTCGGCACCATAAATATTATTGCCCATATATCTAAGTTTGAGACCATATATTATAAATGTGAATTTGGAGGTGACATGTACTAAAATAATAATAATAATAATAAAGAGAAAGAAGAATTTGGAGGTGACATGTACTAAAATAATAATAATACTAATAATAATAATAATAATAATAATAAAGAGAAAGAAGAATTTGGAGGTGACATGTTTCACAATGAACCTTTTATTTTTGTGCATTGAAGGCAAGCCAATACAACAGATATGACGGTTTAAATTAATGAGATTATATAAATAATAAAATTGTTTCTTTTTTTTGAAAAAAAAAATCCATGAAAATAGAATTTTATTTTTCTTTCTTATTTTGGGATTTTACCTATTTGGGCACTGTTTCTTAAAATGGTAGTTTTGCAATTGACTAGAAATTTTCATTTAATTAATTACTTATTGTAACCATTATTTTGACTTGTAAAGTTGAACTAAATTGAAGTTTAATTTTAGTCTAGACTTATATTTGGTTTATTTATTGTATTAAATTTTAACCAACGTGTCAAATTTTTCTTATTTTTATGAGTTTGATGTGACATGAGAGATGAATCGACATTATCGTCATAACATGAAAAAAGTTCATAAAACTTGAAAATAAGCAAGAAAATGTCACAAATATAAATTTAATATAAATAATAAACATCTTTACTTATCGAAAAAAGAATCGTAAAATGTTTCCTCCGTAAAATTGAAAAACCATGACATTTGACTCAAAATAACAAGTTATCATGTGAATTTGAATTTTTAAAAAATAACCACAGTGTCATTTGGGTTGTTAGCCCACCGACTTCATAAGTTGGTGTTAAATAACTTAACTGTAACGATGTTTTTTATTGAACTTTGCACATCTATCGTGAAAACTTCGTTTTTCTTTCTTTCTCTTTTTTCACGTTTATTGAGAAACTTTAAACACAGGTTTTCTAACTTCAACATATTAATTCAGACTACGAAACTCAACTCAACACGTCAAACATCCTATAAAGATACAAAGCTCGAGAAAATTTGAATCTATTATAGATGACAAGCCATAGGGCAAAAGAAGAATGATGTCATAATCCAAGAGGACAAGATGATCCATATAGTAATATACACAAAATATTAAGAAAACTTTGTTTAACAACTTCCAAATCTTAACTAATTCCTCACAAAAATCATTACCAAAATCCATCGCTAATCACATTATTATTCCACAATAAAAAACACTACAATAATTCCCATAAAAACTGCAACAAGAAGATCAAAAAATCTTTCATCAACCAGAAATGAAGAAGAAGAAGAAGAAGAAGAAATATAATCAATCATAATTGGGAATTGGCAGTTTCCATAAGAAGGATCTTGTTGAGTCACCACAGCCAAACCATCAAAATCACAATTCCAACTCTTTTGGCTGTTCACTTGATAGTACATATTAAATGCATAAGAAGCATTTCCTTCTGCAGTTAATTGATTGCAAGAAGATCCATATTCCAATGCAGTACAATCTGATAAACTACAAGCATAATCTACACTATCAGCCAAACCTCCCCAATCATTCACATTTGGATTCAAAACACACCATCTTTTTCCCATATATCTCACTCCTTCAACTGGTATTAACCCTTTTTCTTCTTCTGTTCCAGCCAAATCTAGTTCGTATTTCGGTTTACCGTCAAATTCGAATATTCCCCAATGCCTCTCAAAGCTTCCTGGTTCTATACTTTTAGCATTTTCATCAATCAAACTGAAAAGATAGATATCAATTATGCCTACCCTTGCGGGAGTTCCCTCTCCACTTAAAGCATGTCTTAACAATCCTTGGTTGAATCGTTTCGCGTTTTGTATATTGGCGTGTTTGTCGCCGTCCGTTGGCCAACCAACTTCTCCTACTATGATCTTCATATCAGGGTATCCTGCTTTTGCTAGAGCTGATACAAGTGTGTCGAAATTTGCATCGAACACGTTCGTGTACGTTAGATCTCCGTCTTTGATTGGCTTGTATGCTGTTCCATCAAAGAATGCAAAGTCCATTGGAAAGTAGTCATTTCCATGTAGGGAAAGGAAGGGGTAGATATTGACTGTGAATGGTGCATTGTTTATGGATAGGTAGTGTAGAATCTCGATCGTTAAGTCTCGGACGTCGGGACGGAACTCGCCTGCAGATGGAACCGGGTTTGAGTCGGGGGAGTTGTAAATATCAGCATTGAAAGGAATAGTAGCTTTGACCTTTGAACCAAGCCCTGCATCATTTAAGGCTTGTTGGATATTCCTTAAGGCAGGCAATGTTAACTGAAGATAAGTGCCATTATAAGACTTGAGAAAGGGCTCATTGCCTACAGCAACATACCTGCAAAATCAGTGAAACTAATTAGTTCAACCGACCTGATTTTTGCTAATTAAAACACTTGACAAAAGTATCATGTTTAGCGATGTTTTATGTTTAGTGACATACTAACACTTAAAGATTACTCAACGCCAGCTTTTTGATGAGTGAAAAGTTGTTTAACTGATTTTAACCATTTCAAAATCACTCCAAAACTTATATTTAATCCTTCAAAATCAAAACAAAAGAGATAAATTACTTGCATTTAAACTAGTAACTACAGTCCATAAAAGAACGTGACCAAATGATCAATCAAACTAACTTGAAATAGTACCACTAAGATTAACCGACACAATTTTTAGAAGACTGAATTTTCCTTTTAGCGAACTAAAAACAATGTTGAAACATATTTGGAAGTAATTTTGAAATTGTTAAAATAACTTTTTATCATGTTCAAAAATCACTACAAAGCATTCATTAAATCATTCAAAATCAATTCAAAAAAGAACAACATATTAAAAACGGAGAAACCCTGAAGTGGGAAATTCATCAAACACCTAAAGAGCACCAAAAAAAAAAAGAAGAAGAAGAAGAAGAAGAAGAAGAAGAAACAAATCAAGAAGATCAAAATCAAAAGAATCTTCAAAACTCAACTTGATTTTGACACCACCATGATAAGTATAAGCAGTAACATTAGAATCAACCCAAGAAGCAGCAGCCTGAGGATCTTGACTCATAAGATACAACATTGAATTAGGAATAGCCAACATAACCTCAATATCAGTTCCAATAAGTGCTTCCAAAATCCTATCATCAGCTTCAAAAAGCTTCAATTTATGAAACCCATTTTCTTGAAGCATTTTAACAACTTTCTCTGGTGGGAGCTGATGAGTAGCCATAGTTCCCCAGTTCACTCCAACACTTAAACCCTTTGGAACAATCATGGACAGCAACAAAACTAATAATATTCTGAATATACAATTTCTTGACATTTTTATGGGTTTCTCTCAATCTTTGAATCTGAATCTTTTAATAAAGATAGAATCAAGAAAGAAGGAGTAAGAAAAGAGATGTCTCTGCGTATGGAAATGGGAATATTGGATTTTGAAGAGCTTAAGGGGAGAAAAATAAAATGGAGTTTCACAAAGAAAAATAAGAAATCGAAAAAATGGAAAGAAAAAAAAAAAGAAGATTCGTTACTTAATTCAGTTATTCAGTTATGGTGGTGCGCACAGCTGCAATAACACGTATTATATATACTATTTTATTTATTTATAAAGATTGAAACAAAAAAAATAGTTTTTTAGTTTTTGAATTTTATGTTTATATTCTTCCAATTTTTTTATTATAATTTTTATGATTCCTTTAGTAATTATTTGGTTGTTAGTTTATTATTTTTTAAAATTAAAGCTATTTTATCGCAATTTATTACTTGGTTTGCATATTTTTTTTAAGTGAAAAAGTTGATTCATAGTTAAATTTTATTAAAATAAAAAACAAGTTTTTAAAAATTATTTATTTTAATTTTCAAAACTTGAATTAATTTTTGAAAATATTGATTAAAAAAATTAAACTAAAAATTTAGAGGTAGAATAAGTATTTATAATTTTAAGTTTAGAAAGAAAAAAACAAAAATCAAATATTACCCAACAATACTTTAATTGTTTGATTAAAAATAATTTCGTTGTTAGTTTTTTTATTTAAAGAAAAAATATTAAAATTAACAAAATATTTACACTTTATAAATAGATAAATAAAAATTTTATCTTTTAGATTTTTTTTTTGTATGAAACGTAAATAGTTTGTTTTATTATTATTATTTTTTAAAAAAAATTACTTTCTTACATTGTGTTTTCTTTAAGCTACCGTTTGGTTTTTAAAAAATAATTTTGTTTTTTTCTTACACTTTTTTTATGATGATTTTCATCACATTTGTATTCTAACCAAATTTCATATAACAAAAAGAAATTTTTAAAAATTCTTTTTTTTTTAGTTTTAAAAATTTTACTTGATTTTTAAATATCAAATTATTTAGAGTATCTTAATTGGTTGAGATAGCTTTGATCTAATATACTTTTCAGTTTTTTTATTATAAAAAAAATATTATATTTGACAGAAAGGGTCTCCAAAAAAAGCTCTTTACAACGTGGAAATAATGGTGTGGTTTTTTTTTTTTTTTTGGCTTACTTATTATGTAATATATATATAATAAATCACTAACATCATAACCATGATTATTTGACGAATATTTATTGTTTTGTACAGTATTGTAGTAAATAATAAACAAAACTGTCAAAATGAGTATAGCTCGACGATAATTGACATGTACTTATTTCTTTGATATCGAAAGTTCAAATCTCCATACTATATTTATCATAATCAAAATAAATAAATGGCAATATGTAATAACTTCTTTTATAAGATTCTCAACTTTCTTGATCGTTGAAAATATTTGAAATCAATAAAGAAAAAAAAAAAGTAAATCAACTAAAAAAAGCATATGTCCATGATTATCTAGTAACATGGTTGCCAATTTTATAATGAAATATTGAAGCATGAACTTTAAAGTGATTTTTCAAAATTGATTTTTCAAGTTCGGTTGAAATAATATTTAAAAATAAAAAAAAATAAAAATTGTATGGTGTTAATGCAAATTGTGATGATAAAATGTTGAAAAATAATTTTTTTTTTAAAAAAAAATGAAATAAACAATATGAAAAAGAATGATCCAAATTGGGAACTTTCCAGCCAAAGTCTACGTGTAATGTTTTCATCTGATCTTTCTTTGCTTTATTTCTGTTGGTCTCTTTCCCAAAGTTCATCCCTTTATTATTTTTACAAAAAGGAAGAAGAAAAACAATAGTGCAAATCTGAATATAAAGAAAAATAAATTGGATTTATTAAAAGGAAAAAAAGAGATTGATATCTTCTTTATAAAGTTAATAAATAATTTTGATTATTTATTTTGCTTATTAGTATGGGAAAAGTGAAAATTACAGCAAATAGCACCGTTTTGGAAATAAACTAAAAATATAGGACAATAATAAAATATTTGCAACTAGTAAAAGTTTTTAAAATGTCAAATTTGCTCTTCGGTGGCTATTATCGATGAAGCTATCACAAACAACCGATAACACATTTTTTAAATTGAAAAGTGATGGCAACTGATAGTTTTCAATTTGAGAAAAATGAAGAGAAGCATTTGTAATATCACTGATAGTTACTATCACTAATAGTTGCTATTAATGATAATTTGAAAATTTGAAAATTTTCAGAAAAAAAAAAGCGTTCAAAATGGGGTTTTCTAATTTTTTTTTTATTAATATTGTGCTATATATACAATTATGATATATGCTAAGTTGTTGTTAGGAAAATGTTGTCTTGCCCCTAAGCTATTTAGAAAGAAGGGTTCTCCTCTCTATATAGAAAAGTTGTGTCAAGGAGGTGGTTGACCAAAGTTGACTCACAAAATAAGAAAACATGTCAATTTTATTTTTATTATTTTTTTATTTGGAATAACCTGTGAAAAAAATAGGTTTTAAATCAAATTAAAATTTAGTTTTAAATATTAAATTGGTAACTATACTTTTATTTTTTTATTTTTATCAATGTATGTTGAAATTGTTCATTTTAGTTACTATACTTTCAACTTTTGTTCAATTTATTATACTTTTAAAAGTGACAATTTTGAAATTAAAATTAAAAAGAAAGATGGGACTAAATGATCCTTTTTTTCATTTTATATAGATAGAAAATATAGGGATCAAAATAAATCAAATTTAAAAGTATAAGAATAATTATTATTTTGCAAATACATGACCAAAATAGTACTTAAACGAACAGTACTTTAAAAAAGAAAAAAAAAACATAAATTAAAGTATGTCTAATATAGGCTTTGGAATGGTTTAAGATGGTTCAAAAGTGCTTTTATAATATTTTCTAAAATAAAAAGTATTTTTGTAATCTTATCTTAGCAAATAAAAAGTACTTTTAATATCTTAGATTAATTTAAAAGTTAATTTTGTAGAAATATTCGAGAGAAAATTATTAAAAAATGGACTTTTGAGTTAACCGAGTGTTTCCACCAAGATTTCAAGGGAAAAAAAACTTAATCACACGAACATTATTTATCATGACTAGAATCTAAAATTTTACTATATTTTGTAAATATTTTGATTCATTATGCTATATTTGTCCCAATCATGATAAATCATTTCCTTAAATTCCCAAAGATTCATATTTTCATCATTCCATCGGGGTTACAAACATTGATGATGATGATAATTAAGGGGAAAAAAAACTAAACTAAACTAAACATAATATGTTGAATCGTGACTAAATAACCTACTTAATAAGAGAGACGACTCTTGGGACAATAATATCGACTTACAACTATTTTAGAATTATACCGAGCTGATCGGGAAAATTTTCCAAACACATTTTGCAGCTAAACACCAATCTCAAGTTTAGAAATGAAATACCTAAGCGCTAGCCTACCATATCATACGTCTAGCTTGTACATCTCATAAATGAGAAACAATCGTGAATTATGACGATATGAGAACAAGAAAAACTCTGCACGAACAAATTGGAAAAATGAAGCCCCGAGAGATAGAAAAGTTTTACTCGATTTAGCTAGTCGTGTCTTCATTGACGCATTGTTCCGGAAGCCTAAAGCTCAAACAGTACATAGCCTGATAAAAACAAAAAAGAAAAATGAGTTAAAAACAAATCATTGCCATTTACACACACACACACACACAGAGCAATACCTTGTTTGGTGCAACATCTCTGACCCTATGAAA
Source organism: Cucumis cinereus (assembly GCA_037974625.1). Lineage (NCBI taxonomy): Eukaryota > Viridiplantae > Streptophyta > Magnoliopsida > Cucurbitales > Cucurbitaceae > Cucumis > Cucumis cinereus. The sequence continues at coordinate 14,954,319 of JBBPDJ010000019.1, forward strand.
AATGGGGTCTTCAATAGTAGCCTTCAAGGTAGACACAGCCACCTGGAGTGAAACAGTTAAGAAAAGGATGGTATGAGAAGAAAGATAACTTTTTTCAAGACAAATATCCAAATAGAATGGTGAGAAAGAAATACAATTATCAAAAAGAAGACAAAGACAAATAAGAATCTATAGTAATTAGTATAAACATACCGAAATGATAGAATCTTGATTTTCATTTGCTCGCATGAAGCAGTAGCAGTGAATCCAAGGAAGGGAGCCCTTCCAGTATTTCTTCTTAATTGAGCCCCTAAATGCATCTGGCAAGAAAATAACGAATTACAGAATATAGATATACAGATACAAAAGACAAGTTGAGATAATTGAGTGGAGGAGATAAGGCATTCTCCCTCACCCAAGAGCTAAAGGAGATTGAAGAAACTCATAAAATTGGTATAGAGAGTGACGACAAAACTTACAACAAAGAATTCCACTCGAAAGGTAGGAATTAGGAAATATGACAGATCCAAAATATATCTGTCATGGTGATAGTAAGAGAAAAAAAAAGATCGTCTATGGTTTCCCTTCATATCTGAAGCATTAAAAAGTAATTGTTTCCCTTTCCAAACATTGTTATTTCCCCAACTTTTAACTCTTCATTGGGACACACAAATGTAGAGAAATATGCTAAAACAACTGCAATAAGAGATGAAATTTAAAAGAAAAAAGTCCATTCGTACCAAGAAAATGTAAAGCAGACGCAGGGAGGTTCATAATCACATGATCAACGTGTTCCCAGGTCCTAGCATGAGATACATTGAACCCTTTCATCCTCTTATTTGCATTTCCATTTCTCCTACCGGCTACACGGGTGGAAGCATCATCAGCAATTCCATTGTCTGCAAAGCAAATTTTCATTAGAAAAAATATCTGCAAAGAAAATTATAGGAAGAAATGGTCTTGGTTGATCAATCACAAGATATGGTAATGTGCAGCCTCCTGCTTCGCTGTGACTGTGATGAGTATGTTACCTTTCTCATTCTCACAACTTTCCGAGGATCTTTTAAGAACAGCAACGGATATATCAGCACTCCTTGAATGTTCTACACATTCATCGCTAATTTTAATATCATCTTGAACTTCTTGCACCTGAACTGAAGCAAGAAAGAAAATTAAGATCATCGACACTAATCTCCTGAAGACAATATGAAAATTTCTTTAAATGATAATAATACCAGTCAGCATACCATTTGCCGATGGTGATTCCTGATTGGTCCCTCCAATGCCTTTCTCACAAGCTTTTACTATTTTGTTGACATATTCTGAATTACTTTCATTAGTGGGAACTGTCATCAATTGAGAAATAAACTTCCTAGCATCCAAATTATATACATGAACGCGACCACTAACTTTATTGGTTTCTGCATTAACCTTCAGATACCGGACGCTGTCTGGATTCAAGTCATTGGCATATACTATACATTCTTTCTGGGCGGCTGGAATTGCAAAAGGACCAATACCAGCAAACATGTCACAAATTACCTCTCCTGGTTGGAAGAGTGAAACCAGCCTTATGTGTTCATGTTCCAATCTTGAGTTCCAGTAGACCAAACTGTAGTCAAGCTTAAAAGTCGCTCCATATTGCTTCACTTCTGTTACCATATCATTCTCTCCCTTCAGTATTTCAAACTTTGGAACCCGAAACTCATTTGTTATAGAGCCCACTTTATTTACAACTGTTTTAATTCTGGGATAATTTTTCTGAAATTAGATTACAAAAAAAAATAGTTACAGAAAAGTTTCAATAGGGAAAATGTGTGTGATGGTCATTGTTGGGGGAAGAGGGAGGGTAAAAAATCTAATTCTGAACAGTTGAATCACTCAAAAAGGTACATGAAAGAAAGAGAAAGTAAAATAAAATTAAGAATAAAAAACTGAAGTAACAGCTAAAGTATAGTGATCGATGAACCACAATTTACATTTCATTAGGAAAATGAGTAAATAGATATTGATGACGTACATCATAAATAACCTTCGCAATAACATCCTTATATGGAAGCAATTCATCATGTATATTCAGGTGAGCAACATGACCTGCAAATCACAGTACAAAATTATATCACCGTCAATAGTTGTACATGAAAAAGCAACGTTACAACCAATGTCATAGAAACAAGTGGAACCAAAATGCAATATTGAGCAACAAAAGGACGCACATAAAAGCTATATAGAGCATATGCAAATGGAGATGTAAGGTAGAAGGAAAACAGTAGGTGGAACATGGCAGGGGCTAGAGTACTTAACTATTGTCTCAAAAGATGAAGGCACTTCCACTTCAGGAGGCAGAATCTTCTTGAGAATATGGTCTACAGAGCAACCACACAGTAACTTAGTCAGGCATGCACAATAGAAACACATCAAATGACAGGTAAATTCACCAATAGAATTGTTTAAAATTATCTTTCAGAAATTGAACACTGTTCTTATAATTGCAACCACTTGATGTAGAACGGTCACATCACATCACATGTAGCTGTTATAATATCAAATGAGAGACAAAGACAACCAGATTCCATCAGCACGTGTACGGCCGTGATGCAGAAAAATTTGGATTTTGAGTAATGGGATCATTAAAAATGGTGCTAGATATGCCTTACATAACATTTCACACTTGCAAATAGAAGCTTAAAGGAAACTACCTATAAATGTCCGGAATTCAACAGGCAATCCTAAGGTGAAAGTAAAATTTGCACAATGTGTGATAAAAGGTAGAATTACTGAAAATACCTGCTCCCCAATACGAATATCCAAGGGTTAGTGAATAGGGAACTCGTTCAATCGTGCATAAACCTTTCAATTCTTCAAGCTTCATTTCTGGAATTTCTGATAATTCTGAGCCATTCAAAGAATCACACGATAGAAACTGGCGTCATCTAAGAACATGATCGAGGAAAATTCCATCCAGAAAATAAGGGCATAAGAAGGAAGAAGAAAAATGATTGAGATTTCTAAAGGAAAACGAGACTATTTTTAAGAAAATTACCTAGTTACACAAGGTTAATTTGGTTTCTTTTGCCGATGTTTAGATTTTTTAAAACTGGATTTCATGTGATATATAGGCTGTTTTTGGACAATTTTCTAACTAAATATGCATTCAAGTTAATGGTTATACCTAGAGAAATTAAAATTTTAAGATTAAAAATGACTCGCTCGAAAATTTTACAACTATTTAAGAACTTGAGTGCATGAACAGAGCCAACAAGCCACTAAGGTAAAATGAAAAAAAATCAATGAACAAGGATTGGAACTTCGGCGAACAGAATGCCCCACTGAAGAGTTTCCATAAAGAACATGAAATTGCAATCCAAGCATAGAATTAACAGAAAAAATATAAGGACGGAGATGGAGATCTTTACCTGGAGTTTGAACCTCTTCAGATAATATAACGTAACGATTCTTATCACATGTTGGATCTTCAGTCACAGGTTTAATCCGGGGCCTGTCAATTAAATACCTGAAAATTTTTCAATAGAAACGAACTGAGGGCCAAAGAACAGTCTCAAAAATTAATAACAAGAAGAGTTTTCAAAGAAAAAAACTAAAAACTATCAGGAAAATTCTGATAAGTTTTCAAAGAATGTTGAACTAGGATGAGAAAGATGAACAGTTCAACAAGAAAAATGTATGAGTAACACTAATACAAAATGCCATTACCCAAATGATTCATTGAAATCGAATAATTAGCAAAGTATAACAAAGAAACAAAATAACACAAAACATGGCGTACCCGTTCAGTATTTTAATGGCGGCCTTACAAAGTTCCCTCGGAATTCTTAAGGCCCAGAGATTCAGTTGCACGTCGAATTTGCTTTCGTCCAACATCGATCGATTCACAAGTTCGATTTTCCTCAATACTCAATAACGCAACAAAAATTACACCGAACTCAATACAAACAAATTCAAATCAGAATAAATTAAGTATCGTCCTCCAAGCAATAAAGGTGGAAAGTAGAGGAATGGGTTCGGAGATTTTTCCACTGGAAAGAAAGAATCAGAATCGAGATTTTGACCGTAGTAGAAGACAAACAGCGGGAACTGTCGCCGGAGACTGCGTGACTCCCGGCGGCGACAGGACTAGGGTTTAAGCTAAAATTAGACGTCCTCGACACGACGTCGTTTCGGTAGTATTTCGATAATTATTGGGCTGGGCCTCCGGAGCCCAATGGTGTAAGTTGGGCTGGGATATCTAAATTTGATGGAAGCTTTCGTTAAAATACCATTTTTGTCCCTTTTACTTTGATTTAGTATATTTAGATTTATTGAAAGTCTATAACTAGAATTAAATAATTTAAAATATAGAGATTAAAACCAAGTCCCATAATATAGAAACCAAAATGATAATTCAACGAAAATGTATATTAAACTTTCAATGTTTTAAACAATAATAAAAATAATAAATAATTAACTGTAAGCATATTAAAATCGGTAGCTTTATATGAATTTCAATGCACTTAATTTTGTCAAATATTCTTAAAGTTATAATTAAGTGAATTTTAAATGTTTTAAATGTTTTTTTTTTTAACAAATGTTTTAAATATTGATATCCTTGATTGGATCGAAGTCAAACCACGAACCAGTGATAAAAAGAATATTATATATATATATATATATATATATATACCTTAATTTTTTTTAAAATGCTTCAATTTGTCTAATGTGTTTAAATATATATTAATTGTATACCCAATATGTTGATTTTTAGAGTTATTTGATATTAAAAACTTGGGGTGAAACAATTTTAGAACATACATTTGATTTTGATTACCCAAGAAAGTGCTTGCCAAAAAGAAAAAAAATGGATTAAATTTATAGACATCATTTTAGATGATCAATTTGATCATCTAAAAAGTATCTCATTATTCCCTTAAATTTATAAAATATTTAACAACTAAAATCAAAATTTCTTATCTTCATTAATCTAATAAGTTCATTATCCTATTATGATTTTAAATAAGTGTTTTTTTATATAATCATGCATTAAGTAGATGTAAGAATTTGTAGGACTGAATTAGGAGTAAACACATGAAAATTAATACATTGTCAAATAAACTAAATATATGCCTATAGCAACTTAAAAATGGAAGATTAACGATACACCAACTATTATCGAAAAAAATAATATATAAGAGGTTTTAGATATTATAGGTTAAAAACAATGATAAGCACATCACTATCATTTCTTAAGCTGGAACATAAAATGAGTTAAAATTACAACTCATTCCAACAACTTGGTCAACTTTAAGCAAGGTTCTCTCTCTTAGGGTATCTCTAATGAAAAGTTACCCACTATATTAGGATTAAGACAACTAATCTATCAAAAATAATAATAATAAAAAAAAACCACTCGTATTTCTACACAAACTAAATAAAACAATTTAAATGGTTGAAAATAGTGAGCTTGGCTCAACGTAATTAGTTCAACCAAATTTAATCCAAACATAATATTCTAATCTAGAATTTATTAGAAATCGTATTTCTACTATTAAAATGCCATAAAAGACTTAAAAAATTAAACAATTATTTTGCTCAAAATATGGTCTCGAACTCTATGATCGTTCAATTTTAATCCACGTAGCCAATCTTCTTACTTAGCACTTATTACTAATCATATTTCTAATATTAATTAAACGTCATTAAAGAAAAATAAATAATTAGAGAAATAAAGTTAAACAAATATTTTGGTCAAATTTTGGTATCCCTACTCCACAAAACTTAATTTTAGTCTATATTATTTAACTCACGATTGATTTTACAAGTGGATGAAAATAGTATTTTTAATAAATTAAAAAAAAAAAAAGGAATTTTCTGTTCATATTTCCACAATTGGATTTTTTTTGTCTTGCTCAATTAAAATTAAAATTATGAACTAAAAATCTGATGATTGATATCTCAACAAAATCCATAAATACAGATTCAATTCAAATCGTTCTCAAACACAGAGTCCGATTTCAAAACAAAAAGGAAACCTTTTTTTTTTTTCTAATCAGTTTATATACATGTATCCGTCGAATGAAGTTCATCAGCGCTTCAATATCACACTAAAATTAGAAGAAGAAGAAGAAGAAGAAGAAGAAGAAGAAGAAGAAAAGAAAAGGTTCTAAGAGATATTAAATTCGTTTGTGCTTGCCTTCGATTTGTCTCTTCCCTTCCGATCAAGAGAAATCTACTCCAAGCGAACGAATCACGGCGCTGTGTTTTAACGGCCGGTGAGAAATTAAACCGTATACCTAACTCCTCCGATCAATTTTATACCTAATCAACATTCCGATTCACTTCCAATTCGTTCAGAATCGGAGTTCAATTTCCGATCGGAAGCTCTCGCGAACTAAACAGGACGTTGATTGTCGTACACGGAGGGGAAAACAACAATCAACGGTGAAATTAAGTGATTTAATCATGAATATCATGATCGTGCCAACAAAGAAGCATGGAGATGCAACGGCCAAGGATGTAGAATCTGGTTTTCTGTTGCTTGATCATCCGGAAGCATCGCTTTCGAAAACTGGTTTTCCGGCGGTTCCTGAGGCGAAGTTGCGTTGACTGTGAAGAGTGTGCGACGGCGTAAGCGACGGACATTACGGTGAATACCGGTGGCCGGAGGATTTTGAGAAGGAGAGAAAATAGGGGAAAACGAACTGTTGAACGGAGTTTGGGGAAATGGAGGATGAAGAAATGGCGTATTTATAGAGAAGAGATATGGACCTGAAGTTTACGCTGTCGCCACTCGTATTTAATTTAATGCATTTTTTTACTTTACTTAAAATAGACCTCCGATTGTGATGTCAGCTTGTGGATAAAAAAAATGTTCGCTAATTGACATTATTACCCTTCCATTTGGATTTTTTCTTATAAAAGGAATTTCTTTCTTTTTTAAAAAAAAAATTATTATGCTAAACTACAAAAATACTCGCGAACTCGGGCATTTGATTAAAAATTAGGGACATTATTTTGATATTGCAAAATGATTAAAAAAATATTTATAAAATATTAAAAAATTCTAGATTTTGTCGATAATAGACAAAGATGGTTTTTTTATTTCCAATAATTCTCGTAAATTTGTTTTATGAATGTAAAGATTTAGTTTGTTCACATTAGTGGGTAATGATTTAATTCATATACTTTGAATTTATAATAAATAACTATTTAGTCCATGTAATTTACAATTTATAACAATTTAGTCCATCTCGTAAAACAATGTGTATGATTTAATAAAATTTCTTATATAGATAGATTGATAATTGATTGAGACTTAAATTTGTTTATATACTATAGAGAATTACATAATAAAAACTAATACTTAGTTTTGATGAAAATTTTCAAGATAGAGCTTGGATCATTACTTATAAACTAAAACATTACCAAGTAAAGTTCAATAACTAAATTGTTACTTTCGTGAAAATTCAATACCAAAAGGCCTTTAACATTTTTTTTTATTATAACCTTTTCTCTTTTTAAGCTTCCAGATTTAACATGTCATTAAAGATCTATTCCATAACTTCAAAGCTAATTCATGAACAAAAATATTAAGGGAACGTTTGGAACAAAAAAATGAATAATTATAGTCTTAAGTTATTATAGTTGGATTATAATATTATGTGTTGAGGTATAAATTATTTTAGTTTCGGTTATAATAATATGTGCTCAATATGTAAATAATTTTAGTTTGATAAGAAAATAGAAAACGATGTAACAAAGAATAAAAAATGATACATGTAGAATGATAAAACTACTGTAAATAGTAAATATTGTAACAAATTTGAGGTTTTAAAATAACATTTATTGTAACTAGTTAGAGCCTTTTAAATAGTATTTAACGTAACAAAAATTGTAGTATTAGATAGTTCTTACTTATTGCCTCAAACCTCCCTAAAGAGTTATCTAATTTCAAATTCTTTAAAAATATAAAATGAGGCAAATAAGAAGATAAAGGGGAATTCATATAAGGGTCATAAAGAATGGGAAGAATATCTAAAACTCCGTCCTACCCAACCCTAGTACCATCTTGTTTAAAAAAAAAAAAGAAAAAAAAAAGATTTGTGGACCAAATGAATTAAAAATTTGGAAGATTATAATTCCTTTTTTATTTTATTTTTTAATAATAAAAAAAATGTGGAGGGAATTAAATAAAAAGAAGAGGGTTATTTTGGAGAAAACGAGTAAGAAAAAGTGTGGTCAAAAAGAAAAGAGAAGGAGAGAGAGAGAGAGAGAGAGAGAGGAAGGACGTAGGAAGGTAACATGCATGGACAAAAGGTAGGGCCCATCTTAGAAGGTTTTCACTATCATCCCACGTGGCACTTGACCTTATTCAATCCCACGTGGATTTTCCTCCAATGTCGGCTTCCGAGTGCCGCCTTTTGTCCAATTAAATAGTAATAATAAAATGAAAAAAGGAAGGGTATGTCGTCGGTAAATAAAAACGACCCTTATCCCCTCGTAATGGGGTCGAATCAGCATGGGGCCACTAAAACAAAGAGTTGTCAAAAACACTCACCCTTTTACACGTGCGCCCTTTGTTTTTATATATATATGTGTATAACAAACTAGTCATTGTTAGTTTACAATTTGTAATATTTTAATCTGATTTTTATCCATTTATGAACCTCTCTACATGTAAAATAATTTATTAAATCATATTAATATTTAAATTGTTACAAAGGGTAGAACACATAAGTTAAATGATCATCATTTATTGATATTTAGAAATTAAATTGTTATAAACTTTTTTCAACTAAAGTTTCAAGAAATAAATTAGTTAACAAATTCTTAAACCTTTAATCTTGTGTCTAATAAATTTCTAAATTTTTTAATTACGTAAATAATACACCTTCGATTTATTCAGCATGTTTTTTTTTAAAAAAAAATTAGTATATCTGCTACGATGTATTGTACACTTGAAATAATAATATATCTAGTTGAAAAGTATTGTGCAATCTAAAGAATAAAAAAAATATATCTTAAAAAAAAATCTAACTTAGAAACAAATTGGACAAGTTGGGATTCCATTTGTGAACTAGATTAAAAGAACATAGATGGTTGTCCCCAACAAAATTCCAATGGGATGGAGGAAATAATCTCCCATCTTAAAGCTGCAAAGGCAGGAGGCTGGATGATATGACTAACTAGTCAAAACTATTCACCTACATTTCTAAACTACCATCAACCATCAACATCAAAAATCTTGAACTCCCAAAACAATAAAAATCCTAATGTTTGTTGGGCCCACCCAAGGAAGAATTATCACTTTAAATAATTGTAATATAATGATAAGATGGGGGTTTCAAGAAATCAGAGATGATTTCTCCAATGTGATGCTATTTAGTTTGATTATTCTAAGACATTCCAAGATTCAACAACTGTAACAAGAAAATTTTGTTTTTATTTTAGATTAAAAAATATTAAGAAAAATCATTATACCATAAAATATTTTTTTTTTTTTGTTGAAATTGATTAAATAATATCAATAATTTTCATTCAAGAAGATGTAATATCATGTTTCCAAAATTGTCAATAAACCTATATTAGATAATAAAGTTTTTTTTTTAAAAAAAAAACCCAATATTATTAAACGAGTGGTAGGAACTAAAATTACTAAATTTAAGTTTAAAAGGAAGTGTAGAAATTAAAATCGAATATTTAAAACTATGAAAAGGTAAAATTCAACCGGTCTCAAATACACAACCAAAATAATATTAAAAATTTAAATTAAGAAAATATATATAAAAAGAAGGGACAACTGTGGTTGAGGATTCTGGAAGAAACCGAAAGTCTTCAAATTTTAAATGCGAAATAAAAGGGTTTTGTCCGTTATAAGCTTGGCGGCTAATGGATTAGGTTGGAGTATAATATGATTTGCCTTTTTCTTCTCAACAAAGAGATTTATATTCTTTATGTTGTCGTCAATTATCAGCCTACAAATCTTGAAATTACGGGAGTTTCCTTTATTATCATTATTTTATAAAAAATAAATAAAAACAAATTTCTGTAAAAAAAAAAAAAACGTGCTGTAATATAATTTTCTTTCTCTATATATGAGTTTTGAAATTTAAAGGAAATTAAATATGTGGGGTACCTTTAGTTTCACAAAATAGTTGTTGAAAGAGAAACACACAAGCTCTTGATTTCTGAAGCTCTCTATGATTTCAGGTGGTAATATTTGTCCAGCAGTTTTTCGGAGTACTCTCCGAATGTTAGGGCACAATTTGTGGGAATTATCTGTGAGAAAAAGACAAAGAAAATGAACTAATTCTTGTTAGAATAGACTACTAAAATTAAAATACATTTATTGTTTAATGTGTTTTAAGGTTATTAAAAGAGGTTATTTTTAAGAATAAAAAAAAATCAATACATTTCATGACAAATAAATAACTCAAAGACAAAAATTTATTACATTTGATTTTGTTGTAAAGTGTAAATATTTTATCAATTTTATTGTTGTTTGTCATTCTTGACAATTCCCCAGTTAAAAGAGTGTTTTGTGAAAAAGGAAAATTACTTCCTAATTTTTGCGCCATTCAAGAAATTGCCAAAATAGAAAATAGTGAAATACTGGACGCAAATACAAACAGAAAGAAGCTGAAAAAAGAGAGAAGAAGCGGTGAGAGAGACTAGTAAAACAAGTACGCGTTCATGAAGGTTAGTCAAAGAAAGTGTGAGGTACAAACAAAAGAGAAAAATAAGTGTATAAAATGAATCTCGTAAAACACGTGACAAATTCCAGAACTACCCCTGACATATCGTGGAAGTTGCAATTAAATCTTCAAACCTCTAACGTTAAAAGTTGAATCCTCAAATTAAGTGACAAACTTGTAGAAATTAGACACCAAATAGTAACAATTAAACCCTAAAACTTATATATAGTTGTTTTATAATGTATTAAATGGGTTGAATTGAATCTATTAAACACTCAATTGAAAATTCAAAGATTTATTAAAAGTTTAGAGAAAATTCAAAGGTCTATGAACATAAATTTGGAACATCATAAACTAAAAAAGCATTTTTTTTAATGTATATAAATATATATTTTTAATTCATCATAACTGATTGTGAAACATAAATACTTTGTAACAATTTTAAAACACTCTTGTCTATGGTTGAAATAATTTTCAAATCATCAATTCGAACATACCTTGGTAGATAAAACACAACTACCATATCAAAGATATATGGATCTATTCTCACCCATTCTAGTCAAACTTGGGAAATTAAGAAAATAAATCATTCTCAAACATATAGGGAGACAGAAAGAGAACGTGCTATAATAGCTTTTGTTATCTTGAATAATGTGGAATCATTAATGAAGTCTACTGCCAGCCCCACAATGTCACATAGAGACTTATCTTGATCTATCTTTTTGCAAATATAATGAATCAGAGTACTAGAAAATTTCCTATCAAGTAGCTTTCAACACTTTTGACCGCAAAACAATTGAATAATAGATCGAGAAATAAATACCTCTTTGTGAATATGAACCTCCTCAGGAAAATTGAGTTTCTGATCCCTGGAAAAACAAAGAAAAAATAAATAGCATTTGATAATTATGGCTCATAAAAATCAATCCCTAGACAACTTTTGCAATTAGAAGAGCAAATTTGGAATTTTGAAGTTCCTATTACATGGTTAACTTCATCTTTAACTCTGATTAATAACATACCAATCGGGTTGCATGAACAGTGCAAATGTGGAGCGTTCAAGATTAAAAGCTTCCTTCCCTTTTGATGCCTAACGAAAATCGAAAAATAAATCATCAAAATTTATGCATATTAGTAAATAGCTTAGATGCTGAAAGAATTTGTCCTTTCAGTTTCTTAAGATAGGTTATCATATTTTCTAAGTAGAAGAGTTGTATTCTTAATTAAATTCCAATAACAAAAACATGTTTTTAAAACCTACTTTTTTAAAGCTAAAGTGAGTTTAGCTCAACTATGACATTTTTCTCAAAAGTCAGAAGTTCGATTTTTTATCTTTTCGATGTTGTACTAAGAAAAATTTGTTAGTTTTCAAAACTTGGTTTGGTTTTTGAAAACATAAGTAGAAAGGATATAATAAAACAGAGAAACCTAAAAATGGAAGAAGTGTTTATAGGTTTAATTTTTCTAAAAAAACGAACTAAATAAAAACAGAACCGTTTAGAAAGAAAGAAAAAGGATGCTGAAAGAATATATGCCACAAGGAACATTGTTTACAGAAAAGAAAGAATCAAAACGATTGAATACAAGAACCGTTTCTCTCTTTCAAAAGTTGAGGAAAGAATAATCAATATATTAATTTCCCTAATAATAATAAATAAATAAACAAATATCTTATGATGTAAGAGCCCACCCATACTTCTAACGAATAAATGGTCGGGAAGAAAATACCCGAACACAATGTGGTGTTGCACACAGATATCCTCTGGACAGAATCTCTGTAGTTTCACCAATTTGATATGCTATTTCATTTTCTCCATAATAAACCTACAAATAATAATGAGAAAACATATTAAAATAATTAAATATGCAACTTCTAGTTTTGTGTTAAATATTTCCATTTTAAAGTGCCTTTGTTAAGCCACTTCATTGCCTAGCAAAGTGCATCAATCCATAGGCAATATGAGTCAACGGTTAGGTCAAAGGAAAATAAGCATTAACGTTGCCTGATAGATAAATACGTGAATCAAAATTCCTATTCATATTAGTAATGACATGCCATCAATGATAGAGAACAATGCTCTACTTTAACAATTTCATCAGCCCTTGTCCTAATATAGAGGCCAGCAGCACTGTCAGGGCAAGGCATCTCCAGACCGTCTCTTGTAAACATTGCACAGGTCAGACCTGCGAATTAAATTGAAGCAGAAATTAGACACGCTCAAAGATGGCAACACAAACTTGAAGACCGAACCACCGTCGCCTCTCTTATCCCTCCCAATATGTGGTTTTACAACTTATTGAGGATTCCTTTCTCTTCCATGACGTTTTTTATTTTTCATTTTTATGACATACATATAATGTACAACACACTGCACCAAAATGTATGGAAATATGCTGCAATATTATAAGCAACAAGATAACCTAGCCTTTTGAGAGGGCTAGTCTCTCCAAATTTTTTGAAAGAAAATCCCACGAAATTCTTCAGCTCCCAACTCACTCCTTTTATTTATAACTAGAAGGCCCTAACAAACTCACTATCTAATTTCTAATAGGTCCCTTCTCATACTAATAATCCTAATAATCAGTTCTACCTGTTAGTGAACCATGATCTGTATGCCATCCACACCAAGAGGATAGATTATCGCTATCTTCAGAACAAGTGCTGCAAGTCATAAGGTCAGGAATTTCTAAGCAATTTTACTCCATCCGAAACCCATGGTTACCACCATGTTCCCAATATTTGCATGCAGTATTATTAGCAATGAGTAACTCGCAACACGAAAATAACATTGAAGGTATTTAACCTCTGCTGTGCTGGAAAATAATAAAGCAAGCGCCCTTTATGACACCGGGAGTTCAGAAGTATCTTTTCAAGGGCTTCATCCTCATGCAGTTTCATCATTTTAGCAGCTATCCAAAAACACATCAGAAACTAGTTTAACTGCAAATATCACAACCAAATACAAATAGTAATCTTCTGCAGTGATTACAGTAATAGAAAGAGGATACGAAGTTTGTGAAAGGTGGAATGAACCTAAGAACTTGAGCCACATCACATGGATAGGGTCTAGTTAAAAGTAACTCTTAGATGAAACCTTATACTCCAAGAAAGTGGATAGAGTAAATAAGCTGATAAATTCCATAACTTCTGATTACTTAAGGCACTGATAATTTACTACAAGAAAAGTATTATAAACATTATGGTAGAAAGTTAGAAACTTCCATCAGATTACAGGGAATGAAATAAGATTATTTCTTAAGGCACTGATAATTCACTCAAAAAGAAAAATAAGATTACAGGGAATGAAACTTCCATCAGAACTATCCATCCTGTTAATCATGAAAAAGCCTCTTAATTTTTAAGACCAATCATTGATAATAGTAAAAGAATAATGCCGTCAACTTTTATGGTAGAAAATTATGCTTTCAACAACAATCACATTCAATTGAACAGTTCCTTGATTCGAGCTAAATTTTCAAGATGATAAATTATACCATACTGGTCGCAATGATATGCCAACAACAAACCAACATCAAGAATCAGCTTTCCCAGAGCTTTAAAGGCTGCAATTCAATTATCAAACCTCAGTAATAAAAAAAAAAAAGTCCATTACATCTCATCATAGAATATTCAACTAATCAAGATGACAAAATTTTAAAACAATCAAAAGTTTCTACCCGTATATTAAAATAGAAAAGGAAAAGCAGAAAACAAAGAGAGAGAGATGATAGACTGAAATAATGATTAAAAATTCATTAGCTTTCTTAGGATGTTCCCAATGATGTCTGGATATGGATTTCAGATTCTTCAAACATGTCTTTTTCAGTTGAAACATACGTTTACAAACAAGTGGGTAAAGTAAAAGGGTCCAGGAAAAAGGGGGGGAAAAAACCAAATGGATGCGCTACTCATTAGTCAAAGGTTTGTAAAGATGCAACAGAAGGGAACAAAATTCACATAAATCAAAAGTTAAAAAGAAGTATTCACACTGCATAAAACCAAGAGCATATCTGAAAATCATCTTTTATCTCCTGACATATGGCCACAGCGACTGAAAGATCATCAGTCGTCTTACTATAGATAAGAGCGTACAAGAAATCAGAAACCAAGCAAATGATAATATATTCTCAAATAGTGCAGATTATATAAACTCCGCAGAAGTTCTAGATTATAAATCCAAGAGAAGAGCTTAGAGGAAAGGTCAAGCAACAAATTAAATGGATCCATATTACACAGCAACATCTAGTGTATACCTAATTCAAGTTCTGGCAGTTCTCTAGAAGGCCAAATATTTGAACCACAATATGATGGATACCTGAACACGTAGAAGGTGAATGATAATATCACAATAATTATATAATCATATCTGTATCTAGATAATCGTTTTTACCTAGGAGAGAAAAGCAAAACTAAAACTAAAATGAAGGAACAGAGATGCAAGGCAAGAAAGAGATGTAAAAAGATAAGCTGAACTAATAAAACTACTTCTACCTTTGAATTAAAGATGCATCTGTTGTTGGGGTATCCAATATGGGATTGGCATAGAATGAGCCCTTCAACAAATCTGCAAATTGAAACACATGTTAAAAGAGAGATTTCTTTGAATCTGCAAAGAAACTACCAACAATCACAAAATACAATCTCGCCAATGTTCTCCTTCTTTGGTTACGAACATCTTCATTGCATAAATTAGATGTCATGTGGATAAAACAGCATAAACAATGTAACTATCATATTAAAAGCGTTCCAGAACCATAGTTATTGTTTATTCCTTGTTTAAACAGTGTATATATACAAATAAAACGCATATACCAGGCTTCCCAGATTCAAGTTTCTCTTTCCCATGACTCCATCCAAAATTATACCTAGACAAACATGAAGAGAAACAAAAGGTTACTGCAAATTAAGATAAACTGAGTGACAACAAATCCTCAAAACTTTCATACACCACATCTCTTACATATCAATGTTCATCAGGTTAAAAGTTATGGAATGCCACTTGGGCTTGCATCATTTGAAAGTTATCTTATCAGTTATGATGACTCGTGGAGTTTGATCTTAGTTTTAGTTTGGTAATTGGGTTCAATAAATTTAATTTTAGTTTGCACGCAGTGGAAAAGAGAACAAGATAGAACCCCAGAAAAAAATAGTATATAAATACCACCTGCATAAGTTTTACAGAAAAAGGGCCCAAAACTAGTGCCTCGAGTTTCGAAAATATAAGACAAATATTCTGGATTCCTAAACAATAAAAATATAATAATTCAGTGCCATCTAAAATGTGAGAGATTACGAACAATTTTATATATTTAATCAAGGATTCACTAAATTCGCTCAAACTGGCATTTCACTAATCCAGTGTCAATGAGTGGATTAAACTTCAAAGTACATCAAAGTGATTGATAAGCAACAAACAACTAAATATTTCGGAGATGAGTGGCTTCAAAAGCATCATAAACACTACCTACTATGAGGATCTTCAAGCTCCTTCTTCACATCTTCTGGTAGCTTCGCCAATCTTAGAAAGCAGAAATTACACCAGAAATTGCAAAAAGTATTAGCCAAATTTTTCTTAAATCGATCAGAGATAGCTAGCAGGTCCGTTTACCAACTTATACCTCGATGAAAGACGTAGAAGATCCTTCCGCAACGAAGGAAATCCAGGGACCTGCGATTGCAAAACCATCCGAAATGAAATTCCGGAAGCATCCAAAGTGATAAGAACAAGAAACCGTGTAACAATTACTTCTTGAAAACACATACAATGAAAGAATAAAGGTGGGTTAAACACAAGGATGAAGATAATGATAGGTCAAAGAAATTTGAAATACAGTTTATCTGGATACTCTACGCCATCATTATCAAATTGAAGAAGAAGAAGAAGAAGAAGAAGAAGGTCAACGACGATAAAAGATACAGAAATAAACAACGTACGACTGCGTAAGCATAACATACATCAGTAACTGATAGAATTCCCAGTCCCTTAGGACCAAATCCTTCTTCAATCTTCATCGACAAATCAACACTCCGATCCTGAGTTCATCAAATTCCACCAAAACAGAAAAACATTCGAAAATTACTCATCACAAATTTGTATATGTCATGCAAGATCGCCATTACAAACAAACAACTCAAACAGCAATCACTCTCTAACCACATTATGCCAACAAAATGATTCAATAAAATGGAGTTCAGTGATTCAGTTTAATTTTGTCGATTACCACTTGAGATTCACTTACTTGGAGCTCTGAGAACGATATGGTGACGGTTCTGATGGCCGGAAAAAGGGAATGAAACGAGGAAGCCATTATGGAAAAGCGAATCCAGCGGGAAGATTGGTGAATTGGAGAACGATGGAGAAGAAAGAAGAGGCGGGACGAAATGAAATTTGGCAGCTCGTCGCCTTTTATATGGAAATGGAATGGAACCGATGAGGAGGGAACTTTGTTAGTTCGTTCGTGCGATCATTCCAATTTTAAAATTTTAAAATAACATGGGACAGATTAAACGGAATAAAAATAATAAGGTCACTCTCACTTTGATAAAATCATAAATCATATGTTTTCTACTGGAATTTTAATTTTTAATTAATTATAAGTTGTTTTGATAACCGAAATTTAATCAGAATTATGAAAACCAATACGAGTAATAGAGAATGAAATCGTCAAGCATGAAGACATTAGTTTGATTAAAAACTGTCACAATACAATAAATCTAAAACACTCAATCTAAACATGAATTTTCTATTACATTACAGGTAACTGTAAAACTAGTTTAAAAAAATATACATGTATATATAGAGATTAATTTTCAAATTTGCTAGAACTTTGAAAACTTGATTGAATGAATTCAAATAAAGTACTATTTGTATGATATATCGAATGGTTAAACATGAATTTAGATTAGGAGGTTGGCTCGAATCTACCCTGATTTGCTTCTAGGTAGAAGAAGTGTAAAGTTAACTTTTAATTTATCACCACTTTTTTCTTTTTCTTACTTAGAATAGTTCTTATCTTTTGTCAATGCTCTTATATTATTAAATTTCTTGAACTATATTTGCAAGCTCAACAAAGTTTATGTATAAATTAGTAGATAATAATTAGGATGGATTTAAACCTCTCATCTCCATAATAAGAGATCATGTCAATTACAGCTTAGCTAAGCTCGCTTGAAAAAAAGAACTCACCTTAACTGAAAAAATAAAAGAAAACAAAAGTTGACAAGCGATAATTGACATGATCTGATATTCTTGAGATAGAAGGTTAGATCTCCCATCCCGTGCTGTACTAAAAAACGGGAAAAAAATTATTTCATTACTCGTTAATTAATTAAGAAAAACATCAGTTAAGAAAATCAACAATCAAATAACTAATAAAACTTGAAAGATAATATTTACCTACTAAGCAAAGAGTATAAAGGGTAATATATTAAATATCATTATTTCCTTCTTCTTTTAAATTACAATAAAACCACTATCTTTTAACAAAATGCAAAGGAAGAAAATTCATAATTCCAACTAATTATTATTCCATAAAAGAAGGTAAAAAAAAGCCCATAATATTTTATACTTGAGGTAAGTTCAAATAATAATTATGAAAGTTTACAAATTATCCAGTAATTTTCATGAACAGTAATAAACAAGCACATGGACTATTCAAAGGTTGGCAATTATTGATTGAAAATTGTTGGTTATCTTTTATGTAATTTATGCTTCCAATTCAGCCACTGGATGTAGAGGTTCAAAGAGTGAATCAACTTCTTTCTCATCAACATCCTCCAAGTTTGAAGGGTTCCATTTTGGATTCTGCCAGTTCAAAAGATCAAACACATTGTAATTATAAATTAAGCTTTAAGAACACAGAATTATTCGGTAATGATCAATCGATATCTTTTAACTTCTTTACCAGTTTTCATCTTTTTCAAACCAAAGATTTGAATTCTTAACTAAATTGAAAAACGTAAACTGCCCATCCCCAAGGAAAAAGAAAAGGAGACTTAAGAGGGAGGTTGAAGAGAACCTAACCTGATCCTTGTCCACCAAAACTGCTCGAACTCCTTCAGCAAAATCATTGCGCAGGGAAGATCTCAAGGCAATACGATATTCAGTTCTCATAACACCATTCAGCTGCACACCACCCATATAA
This sequence comes from Cucumis cinereus, assembly GCA_037974625.1. Classification (NCBI taxonomy): domain Eukaryota; kingdom Viridiplantae; phylum Streptophyta; class Magnoliopsida; order Cucurbitales; family Cucurbitaceae; genus Cucumis; species Cucumis cinereus. The sequence goes on from JBBPDJ010000019.1 coordinate 14,973,131, forward strand.
AGAGGAACCACGTTACAACGCAAACTCTATCAAGGTCTTCAACCAATTTTCACGGAAAAACATGAAAGGCATGAAGAAAGGAAAAAGAAAAAGGGCCAAACTCACAGTGGATAATTCGTCGTTACTCTTTCCACGTGCAGCTGCAACTTTGGAGAAATACTTCTGTGTCAATGCAAGTGAAAAGGGAGCGCCTTTTCCTATTCCTTGAAGAGACTCTTTAGCCCACTCCACCACTGCATATGGAAAACATAACCCATCAGTAAGCAACTGAGCAATGGCCAAGCAAAGAACTAAGAACTGGAATTGCCTCATAGTTTATCTTTGATTAAAATATACATCTACAAAAATTTAGGGAACGTTTAGGCCCCAACTTCAATTGGGTGGAGTGGGTATTTGGACACCCCATACACAGACTATTATAAGTTATAACCTACCAACTATAATAACCAACTAACTATTCAGTTGCCCCAACCTTAAAGTTTTAAGGCATGTTCCTTATTAGTCTTCAACTTTAGAAACAAAGAATTATATATTGGAAAAGTTAGAACGTCAAAATTTTGCCACTAATGGAATTTTCCGGCTCTGAAGAGAATCGTGGTGCTGGCTAATTTTAGTACAAAGGCCAAGCTTCCAGTTTCCAGAAGAATGCTATGGTTTCAGTAAATTTCACCAAGACATCATATAATTAAAGATACCTGAAGAATGTGAATCAAGTTGGTGTTTTTTTAGTTCTTCAACTGTCTCCTTAACAGACTTGTTGGTCCCAAAGGACGAAGTTATCTGAGGTAAGAGTAACTTCAATGATGGTGGAGAGTCAGGGTCACTACTGTATTTTGCCAGGAGCGTATTTATATCCTGATATGGATCCTCGGAGCTGCAAAAGAAATAAACCATCAACACCACATTTCCCCAACTTAAAAAATGATGAGTGAATGAACACCAGAATTTAAGAAGAAAAATAATTTGTGGGGTTTAACCCTGAAAAAACTAAACGAGGGCTAAAGACACTTAGAAAGTCAATCCAAACGGGCATTGAGTATGGTTGTATTGTTGAGAAAAAGTCGATAGAAAAATGCACAGAGATTTACAAGGTAGCAGTCAAGAGCCCTTCTTTCAGTGAGCCTAAGTTCCCAGATGGAACGTAATGTGTTCCAAGACCAACATACAGTGCATCAGATGGCGATGAAATTCTTTTACCAGTCAGTCCAAGGTATGCACCTACAAAGTGATGAACAGTGATTATATATATATATTTAAAAACACACACATACACACTAAAGATGAATTAATGAAATTCCCCAACACATGTAAAAACCATTGAACTATGTCTAATAACAAGAGAATCCCCAAATTTTCCACAATAGGTTCTAAATTAGGAAGCTACCTCTACTCATATACATTAGGTGGTAAAAGTTATTTGGCTTAAATCTTGTTGTAGTCCTTGAACTTTTAAATTAATATAATTTCGTCCCTTAAACTTACAACAGTTATATTTTGGCCTCTAAAATTGAAATAAAAAAATCATGTTAGTCCTCGCTGTTGATTTTGCATTGATCATTTTTACAAATCTAAACTGGTTTCAAAATTCAACATTGACCAACTACATCTACGCATGAGGAAAGAAACAAAAATCACGGCTACCTCCAGTTTCAATTAAATAATTCATAAATACTAAATTACTAATAAGAAAAATAATATTGGCAAAATTAAAATGGTTTAACAAGGCAAAGTTTATATGTGAAATTTCGAGATTTTTTTCTCTTTAGTGCAAGGTTTGTTAACAAAATGTTTGAAAGTTAAAGGGGGGAAAAATAGCATTTTATTACGGTAAGATATGATTACAGGGGTGGCCAAATAGCTTAAGAGAAAGATGACATACCAACTGATCCTTCTCCTGGACCTTGTGCTGCTATGTATGAAAACCCAACATCTGGGAACAAACCAATTCCATTTTCTGGCATTGCAAGGAGGGTCCTCTGAATTAAAAGAAATATAGACGAACATCTACAGTTAGGGACAACAAAGGCAATCTTGGACCGATATAATAACAAAAAATATGTTCAGCACAACAGGGAAGATTTATGTACCTCCGTGATGATCCTGTAACGGCCATGACCTGATAAGCCAATCCCAAATCCCATTGTTATTCCATCCATGAAGGACAAGTAAGGCTTCTTGTAATTAAAAATTTTACATATCAAAGAATACTCTGCTGTAAATACCTGACAGACAAACATCATAATAATTTCACATACAAAATAGGGTGTGACAAATTTATATTTTATTCAAATCGCAGATCTGTAATCATCATTTTCATTCAAAGGAAATTTCTGACATAAAAAGACATCAAACGATCCAAATTAGAAGACATCAAACAGGCAACAAGGTTCATTCGGAAGATCCATATTCTACCATAGATTCTAGATCAAACCTCCCTCTCCTTAATCCTATCCTAATTTCAGAAAAAGAATTAACATGCAAAGCCAGATAACTCAAACAGAGAAAACATGTAAATGCAGTTGATAAAGTAAAGGACTAAACAAAAAATGGCAGAGAGATTGGAGAAATCAATCTTTTACTTTTTCTTTTATTGTTTTCCTTTCTTCTTTTTGGATAATGTGGGTGCTTAAGAAACTTATGTGCAGCTAATCCCAGAGTAAAATTCCCTAAATCCCAAGACATTTGCCATTGGCAATTACCAGGTGTAGAGGGGGAACATAAAACACAAAACAGAACAAAAGGAAAGAAAAAAGCAATCAGTGAGAACAAACAGCTTCATATTCAACTAATACGCATTTTTGCCTTAAGACTAAAGAAAGTCTAATTTTAGAAAGAAGACTTTGGAGGCAAACATGATTTTTTTTTAATCCAACATGAGTTTATTCAAAAAGGGAAAAGATAAGTGAAAACAATAAGCCAATAAGAATCATATGGTGGGGCTTTATTTTTTAGAAAGTATAATGACATATTCTTAAAACATTTTCCCCTCTTTTTGGTTCTTGAGAAAGCGGAGAGATGAAGCACAAAGAAGACCTCAATCACATCTGGTAAACGGTTTTTGGTCGTGATCTGCTTCACATCACCACCTGTGAATAGACTAAGACTTTTGAGTCATTACGAACCAATATTTCAACAATGGATCTCACAGTTTGACGTGAAAAAGCAACAAAGAAACCAGAACCAGATAGAAAACCAGAAGCCATTGCAGAATTCAGTAATTTTAAAGATGAACAATACATCGCTGCACATCAAACAAGCAACAAAATCCTTACAGAACAAAGAATCGTGAAAGGAATAGTGTAAATAATAATAGTAAACCTTCTGCACAAGAGAAGTGTTTTTGTCCTTTTGAATTTCAGCAACAACCCCTTTAATATCCATTCCTGCATTAGTGATAAATGGTCACCCTTAAAACCTCACCAAGCACCCCAAAATGAAAAAAGAAACCCAAAAAACGTAGAATATCCATTTGAATTAACCCAGCATATATGTTTGAGAAGGCTTTGCCTTGGGCCAAGGCTCTAGGTCATTGACTCATAAGAGGCTAGGACCTCCATGAAACGCACTAAGCCTACGTGACAAATAACCAAGGTTTGCACCTCTTTGGGTCTTTCCACCTCATTAAAAGGTTGGAAGAATAATAGTATTAATTTGCTGCACCATTCTTCAAAAATATGAAAGTTCATGCATACCATGCTAGTGCACCGTGAATGGAGGCTATGTACCCATTACTATATCTATATGTAATGTCAAAGGCCCTAGGAAAAAGTTAAGGTAAAATTCTAAACATTGGCTGGCTGGTAATAATAGATGAGATAAAAAACGGAAAAGGTGCCTCATGAATTTAGATGACCTTTTTACACCCTCTTACCTGCACAAAAGGCACGAGATGAGCTGCCCTCGACAAGGACACATTTGACCCTTGGATCCTCCTCCCATTCGTCAAGATACTTTTTGTATTGTATATCCATATCTGCATCGTCGATAAACTTTAATACAGAAATCAAATCATAATCATACCAAACAAACATAGAGATCAAAGTCCAGCCAAAGAACCACCTATTATATATTAGATTAGAAGAACATACAAAAATTCCATTATACGTATTTGTATTTAACCAACATGGAACCAATATTTAAACCATGCGGTTGTCCTGATAATAGACTGCTATCCACTATATTAACTACAATCCATCGCTTACTCTAAGATCTCCTGAAAAGCCCGGGCAAATTGCCATATTTCCTAGAAACTTTTTAAAACAACATTCTGTTTCTTTTCCTTGTTGGGCGGGTGGGTGTCAATACAGAAACTTAAAAAGTTAAAACAGTATCGTTGCTCTTAACGTTTTAAGCCTGAAAAATGTCTTTCAACTCAACAGGCTGTCCAAATGTTTTTATAACAAAATGAAAATAGATTTTGCTTAGCTGTGATGGCTCAACAATCTGAAATCATTGTCAATAATTGTATATTTTAGACTATTTATCTCTGCAGGAAAACACGGGTAAACTGATATATGTAGACGAATTCAATAAAAAATCTCATCGTTCTGATGAGCAAGAGCGAATAAATGGTTTTCACAAAATACACAGCGAAGAGCTGCACAGGCTCGTCAGGGATGAGAGCCATAAACTATTATACTATTGAATCAACCATTTGCCATGAGAGAAGGGAAAAAAATCCGGCGTTACCAAACTTAAGAAGCTATGATAGCTGTCAAAGTATAGGGAGCTCAACTTTCACTTGAATCAATCAGTATAAATTATCAAAAGGAATTGCCATTAAGGAGCTCAAATCCCAAATTCAACACTAAAAGTAAACTAAAAATCCACTGTTAACATTCCTTAATTTAAAACAAATTTCACAACCACTAAGATGCAAAGCGTTAGAATAAAATTACAAAAGAAATGAACCTAAATTCATGGCATTGAGAGCTTTGGGGCGATCGAGAGTAATAACAGCGACGCCATTAGGATGAACGCTGCCTTTGACAAACTGATCATCAGCGCCGGCCATGGCTGCCAAGGTTCGCCGGGAAACGGAATTGGAATGGGTGTGGAAGAGAATGAGTGAGGGAAGGGTTTGAGACAGAGGAAGCGTAGAGGATTTGAATAAGAACTGTGAAGCTGTAAATCCAACCAATTTTTGCATGTTTTTGTGTTCTTTTTTTATCCTTGGGTGGGCGGGCGGGTGGGTGGAAGAGAGCAGTATAGTGGAGAATGGAAAACCAGGCGTTGTCGATGACCATTAAAACGGTGACGTTTTCTGTTGATAATATATTATAATATAATTAATCGAAAATGGGATGTATGGAATTTATTAGGGTAGAACAAAGTAATGGAATTACGTTTTCAATTAATACCTTAATTAAGTCACTTGTTGTTACTTAATTACCATTTATTGAGTTTTTTTTTAATTAATTACTTGCTTGATTGCAAATGAAATTTACATTATAAACTGAAAATTTTTATGTGGTTCTTTTTCATAGCACAAAAAGAATAGTGAGCTTTGAGCTCCAATCTCAAAACACCCATGTCAAATAATTTAGGGCATTAGCAAATTTGGTATTTTATTTTGACTTATTTCTTTCTATATTATGTATCGAGAATAGAACGGGACTATTCAATACCCACTAGTTACGTCGTTGAAAATTTTCTATTATCTTATTTTGATTGTTTAGCTTTGAATTGTAAACATGATGTAAGAAACTTTATTCGTTAAAAGTTGGCAATCGTGATAATTTATGTGATATCCAAATTATCCGCACTAAAACAAAATCATAAAAACTAGGAAGATCCGTAAGTGTCTAATATCTTTTGTTGATTCTTCTCGTTTGAAAAAAGAAAACAAAAAAAAAGCAAGAAACAAAGAGAAGAAGAAGTAGAAATTGATTTAAACTAATGTACATTTCTGACTTTTTGAAAGTTGGCATTTTTGGATATTTAAAATGTTGAGTCACTTATTCATTGATGATTTCTAGTAAAATTCACTGCAACCTCCATGAAAATTAATAACTAAATAAATTTAAAAGGGGCAAATACTTGCCAAAATATCATGCTCATATATTATGTGGATTATCGGTTAATATTTGTATCATAATTTATCGTAAAAATTAAAAAATTAAATTAAAAAAATCTACATGTAGCAATATAAACCTTGTCAAAACATAAAATAATTAACAAGATCTTTCGTATTGAACGACCTAAAAAATTGTAATTTGACATCAAATTGTAAAAAACTTGAGAAAAGAGCTTTATTTTATCTGATTTGCTTAACAAAATTCACAACAAATTAAGAACTAAATGAATGTTTTAGAGAAGTCACTTTTTACTCATTTAATTGAATAAACAGACTTTTGGAGAGAGGCCTAGACTTAATCCATTTTGATTAAATAAAATTATATCGAGAAAGGTTGAGCGATAAATCGACCTAAGAGAAGAGAGCGAGAGGCTGACAATTGAATTAAGAAACAGAGAAAGCTAAATCAGGTAGAATCAAGCTGACTATTATGTACACCTCCCTTGAATTAAAAGCAATAATCATAAGATATTCTAAATAACATATATCTTCCATGATTAAATTATAATGTTATGTTTCAAATGCAATTGAAGTTTGAGAAATAACAAATGAGCCTACAAGCATTGCCTCCAATTGCAAATCACTTCTACAATTGCCGATTCGATGCAATCGGAGAATTTTAGCATGGCGTAAGGCCATCATCGTCACTTAAGACAGTGACCAGGGATAAAAATACCTGCACAAGAATGGCAAACAATAGGAGGTCAATGTAAATTGAGAAACTATTACAATATGGCCAACAGCAATCTTCTACGTTAGAAACCGATGCCGCCCTTATTCCATTTGTAGCTAGAACTTGTTGACATTATCAGCTTCGCAGCCTCTTGCAGGAAATGATATCAGAAAATGAATCAACCAACTGTCCGGCCAGGCTGCTAGGATCATCAATGAGGGTTTGAATAAAGGAGTTAACTACTCGTCGTTCGCGCTCGGTTGATCTCAAGCTATACCATGTTAACAATTTCAATCTGAATTCTTGCTTTATATATCCTTCACATTCTAGCCATCTGATTATCTTTACACAATATTCAAAATTCTCATCCAAACAGCAAGAACCATTGGAATTACGGAATGGAGATCCATTTATCAGAGTGCTATCACAATCATGAATCTCCTCATTTGAGCTGGTACCTCTTTTCCTGCACAATGCCACCCCAGAATCAACAGCAGACGCATCCCCTCTCCTCCCGCCTGTCCATGTCTGAGAGTCGCCGCTACCGTGAGATCTCACCAGACCATTCTTCTCTTTGTCGTGAGAAGCAGCATCATCATCTGCCTCAACTACCTGCTGCAAAGTGCATCCATCGTCCTCATCCCTTGAGGACTCGAATGGAGGAGTTACTTCTTCATTCAAGTCAGGCACAGAGACTACATTCAAGTCAAGGTCTCGGGAAACAGGAGGCAACTGTTCTTCCGGGGTTTCGGGTTTGACCAGCTTGCCTACTCCACAGCATTTTTCAGCATCAGCACTGCAAAACCCTTCATTGCACCCCTGATCTTGATCACAAGGAAGATGCAGAATCTTTTCAAGATCTCGAACCTTGAACTGAGAAGCCAACCCAACGACTTTGGTATTGTCAGGCCCCATCCTGCTACAAGAACTTCCTTCAACGTGAGAGTGCTCTCTTTTGCAATTTGAACTGGCTGCCAGTTTTGAATTTTTGGAAATTATCTCCACGCTCTTAGTAAAACACCTTGCTTCTGAGTGACCCAAGTCGCCATTATCTGTATATGAAATAATTCTAAAGGTGTATTCCGTGCATGGTTTCAGGTTTGATACCATAATTCTCCTTTGAGATCTTGGAAATACACAAATGGGATCCTTCGTGTGCAACTCTTCTCTACTTTTTTCATACCAGAGTTTGTATCCTTTAATGCCGTTTGATGATGCATTAGATAGCTCAACAAGAATCATTACAACAGATGAAGATGTTATCTCTTCGAACAAAAACTTACAAGCAGCTGGAAGAGAATCCTCTGCCAAAACAAACACAAAAGAAACGATAAGTAGATGCATAAAACAAATTAAAAGAAAATAAATAGTATACAAATTATAACCTCTGTAATTTGGATTTGCATTAGAAGCAGTGGCCAGCCAGTTATCTGCCTTTTCGATGCCCAACGAGCAGAATGTCTGCACATCGCTTGCCACAGAGAGTCTACTGACTATACCACGTGCCATCTTGGCTGAAATACCATTCAACGGACCAACTTCAGCTTCTAACTTGACCTTAGCATCCCTTATAATTTCATGCATTTCTTTAAACCTCGAAGTCCCATCTAAGAGCCTGTAACTCATGTAGATCCTATAACAAAGTACATCAACCCGACGGGCATCCCTTGCTATAATCAGCTGCTTCTTCCAACATCTGTTGGAATTCGTGCAATTGCACATAAATCCATGAGTTCTAGGAAGAAATGTGAAACTCGCACGTGACAAATAACTTAAAGCTCTTATTAACTAACAACCTATAGGTTTGATCACTACACGTAAGCATAAACCACAGAGCAGTTGTTATATACGAGCTATGATGAATGAGGATGAAACCAAACGTTAATACCAACAGTCAAAAAACATCTTAAAATGGAAACCTTAATGGCTCCCGCATCGTGTCAACTGACATCAAATTCGTCTAAAGTAGCTTTCTAAGGCATGAACTGATGTAAGAAAATAATCCCTGAAGTAACAACAATGATAAATGTGGATTGGAAGGCAAAATGTTGGAACATCACGTACCCAAGTATCCCAGTGACTTTACCGCATGAAGCACAACAATAGCTGCCATCAAGTTGCATCAATTGCCCAAGATCAACAACCCCAACCTTTTCACGTTGAATAGCACACTCAATGTGACAAGATAACCCACATGAGTCTCCTTCACCAGATTCGGTAGAGCATACTAGCCAAAGACTAGGGTCCTTGTTGTCATCGTACAGGTGACAAATGCAGCAAGAGCATCTCTTGCAAAAAGTGTCATCAATTGAAAGAACAGCTTGACAAGCCGAATTTTTACAAATCCAGGAATTAGAATGACCAAAATCAGAAGACTGATCGGTAACTATGGGTAGACGAGAAGGATTTTCCGACTTCCTGAGTTGCTTTCTAGATGAAGACTGATTGTTTAGGCTAGATGCAACCTTTTTTGTGTCCTGCTTCTTAATTGTCTTGTTGTTTATCCGTCGCAGTTCTGTCATTTTGCTTCTTGTCGATGCCAAAATTTTCTTCTCTTTGTCAGTAAGGGTTCGGAGAAGCTCCTTTTTTGGACCCAATTTCAGCAATTTTTGGAGAAGCTCTGGACTTTTAGTGACATCATCAGAATGCCCATTCTTGTCCGCAGTGCTTTGAACGCTTGAAGAAAGGCTTTGAACACCAGAAACTGAACAGAAAAGACAGTAGAACCATAAATGTTGTAGGACCAAATCAAAGTTGAATGATCAAAAACGGCGAGGAAAACATCCAAAACTAAGACAAATTTTCAGTAGTCCAACAAGTATGTGTGAATAAACATCGGACCCATCCACTCTTCCAACTTTCAAGTCCGATTGGGAGTCATTGTTCCATCCAAAATTAGTCACTTGTTCAACGCAAATATGTTTTTTTAATAGAAACAACTTTCATTCAGAAAAAATGAAAGAAATATTCCACATAAATATGTTTCACTAAATTGTCGAATAAAAAAAAGTCACCATCATATAATTTATTGCTTACTATAATCCTTTCTATTTGCAGGAGAAAAAGTAAACAGTGCATACCTAAGGTTGAGATACAGTTGAAGTTCATCAAAGAAGTATCTTCTGAAAGATACGGTTCTAGTTCATTGATAAAAATCCTAGACGACAATGTGCATAACCCTAGAAGACAGGATTTGAGATTGAAGGGAAAATGCCTTCAGAGATAAGGTTCACTTTTCCCAAACAATCACAGGTAGGATCTGATCATGTTTTCATCCAAAAATACAAAATAAAAGTTACAACGAGTTTAAAAGAAGTTCTTGAAGAATCTCTAGGAAACCTTTGCAGGGAGGTGGGACATGCACGAGTTTCTTGCAACAACCAACAAGCACGAAAAGGAAGGAAGAAAGTTCTCTTAGTGTGAACCGTCAAAGAATTATAATTGCAAGATAACCTAGCGAAATAAATAGCACCAATAGGGATCAAAAAATAATTTTTCATGGCTCATCGGCACCCCAATCATTTTCTTCCAAACTTATTGTTTTCCTCTCCACAATAGCATTACAAGGAAAAAACCATGAGTGATTAGAGTTTTCTAATGGTGAAAAGACATTAGCCACTTGAAAGCAAAAGGCATACCTCAATCTTTAATTTGCAAGCACTTTGAAGGGCGAGCCTTCTATTGGCCGAGCAAATTGAAGGAATCTTTGGCTTTCGCTTTCTCTTGCTTTACAAAAGACTTCTGCTTCAGCATCTTATTGGCATCAAGCAAATGGAAAGTTTGAGGCCTAAGATAGATTGTTACAAATGAAAAGCTTGCCTTCAGTTATTCATTTGCAGCAACGGATGGAAGAATTAGCCTTCCTAATGCTCAAGTACATGGCAACAACAATATTTCAGAACTTGAAACCTCAAATGTGAAAGAGATATCCCATATAATTATAAAGTGCTCGTGGTAACAAGTGAAAATGTGTAGGCATTGCTGGAATTCAATTTATGCATGTTGAGTTTTGCTAATAACTAGGACTACAAAACGTATTTTATTCATTTGGCCCTTGTTAACATAAACGTATCAAGCTCCTTAAGCACTATATTTTACCACATCATATGATTAACTGGAAAAAAAAGTGTATATGACCCCAGCTAAAAACAGCCTCTAATCAAGTACTCAATTCTCATATAAATGCATAAGAATGGCTTGTACAACAGAGCCAGCGACAATTATTCTAACTTAATAGTCTACTAGGCAATGAGAAATTTTGATATACCTCTGGCCATGAATTTTTCTTCTAAATCCATATTTCACAATTAAGAGTCACAGATGCCCTGTACCCAAAAAAATGCGAATGTCAAGATTGTACAGAATGCGAAAAACATTGGTCAATGGTCACAATGGGAGAAGGTCAAGGACATAATATACAGATGAGGACACAACTGCTAATTTATCTGGTGACTTCTCACACAAAATCAACAAGAACCATGAACTTAATCCGTTGAATGAAAGCTCAATCCTTGGCTCTCTTCAATTCCCTCATTTACTTTACATCTATCAATATCGTATCCTTCAACTAAAGAACACACAACAGAGCAACAATGTAGCTTCTCAGAGCTAACAAACCAAACATTCCATCAACAAAGAAAACATCATATTTCCACAGAAAAGCAAAACCCCACTTGGTAACAAAAAAATAAAATAAAATAAAATAAACACCCAAAACTCGTAAGAACAACAACCCCATCAATGAAAAAAGAGAGAAACAACACAAGTTCCGGACATTGCAAACAAACAAAAACATATGTTAACAAAACAGCGAGTGACGAACAAGATAATGCTGGAAAACGGATCTAAAGGCAAACGCAAACCAAAGTTAAAAAAAAAACAAGCAAACAAACAATTAACAAAAGAAGCAAAAACAAAGAAAAAATCATCACAACAAAGGGTAAAAAACAGAGAAAAATGATGACGAACCTAGGGTTTTTGAGATACCAAAATCCAAAGCACTTCAGAGAAAAGCGCTCGCGCGAATCCGAGAGAGATAGAGAGAGAGGAGAGAGAGGCGGGCTGTTCGTAGATGTTAGTTAATATTGGAGAAAAGTGGATTCCGCGGAGCTGCTCCGCGTTTCAGTGATGGATGAACAGTATAATACACGCGCGTAATACGCGCGTGAATATAGACTCTTCTGCTTTTATGCGGAGTTGGTTCTGACTCCTGAGAGGAGCAGAGTATGTCCAGAAACCAAATATTGTACTTCCATTGGTCGGTTTTTTTCACGCGCTCTATGAGTGCGTGAAGTTTAAATTAAATTAAATTATCGAAACAACTATTGGTATTGACCATCAAGCAATCGCAGTCCCGCAGAGCCGTAGTATCTAATGAGATAACGTACGAATCTAAACCGTCCGATCAAATTTTGTGAATCTTTAATTCCGATATTATTGCACTTCGTTTATTGATTTTTTTAAAAAAATTAAATGTGAAATTGTTGACTTAGTTAATATCATTTTAAGTAATTTTGTTAAGAGTTTTGACTCTAGCTTGAACTAAGCAGTAATTTAAGCTATTAAATAAAATTTGTGGTTCAAAATCCTCCTACACTGCTTGAGTGCTTCTTGTATCCAAAGAAAAAAAAAATCAATCTTTGAAGTGTATGTTGTTTACCACCACGTGATACAATATTTCATTTTGTAGGTTGCAACTTTGATTGGTTTCTTTAATTTAAAACAATAATGGTTGGTTAGACCTCACGTCAAATGTTATGTCAACATTACTTGAAATTTGTATTAATATACCCTTCAAACATTTAGGTGTGTTGTTGTTAATATTGATAAATTAATACTCTCTACATATTTAACATGGCGTGTGAGAGTAGGAAGGGTACGTTGCAATATGCAAATAGCATTAGCATGAATACAAGCTTATGTAGACTAAAATCGAATATATGTATATATATATATTATCAAAATTTGAATTGTTACGAGAGTTTGAACCAACAAAACTAAAATACAACCGTCAATAATGGTACTTATTTCATTAAGAAAACTAACTATATTAATTAATTATCACTTCAGCATGCTTTAATAATTATATATAACGTAGTCCAACAATATTAACATATTTTTAATTTAATATAATAGGAATAAGAAATCGAAATTATAGACTTTTTAGAAAAAATTTCAAATTTCCTCGTTTTGCGCAGCCATGAGTGACATTTGTTTCATTTTATCTAATACTTTTTTTCCTGGGAATCATACGTGGCACTTTCAAATATTTATTAATTTGTTTGTAATGCACACGTGGCACATTACATGTGGTGCATTTACGTCGAATGACACTTTCATTATTCACCGACCGTCCCGGCCGCCCCATTGGTTGAAAATGGCTGTGACGATGACCCGTGTGTACGTGGCCTTGGAAAATCAACTGCTCCTTCCATTATCCTTCAAAATGCTCACTTTTTTCCACTTTTAATAAAGGCTTCTTTAAGAGAGGGATAAAAAAAGTATATATTTGAAGCTTTGGTTATTTTTATTTTTTTATTTCCATTTTATATATATTAAGAAATAGGCTAAATTATTGTAAATACTAAGACAAATTGAAAAGAAAACTATCGGGGTAAAGTATGACGATGATAGTTGGAATTACACTTTGAAAATTATAATGATGGTATAAATTAGACCCACAAATAATAAAATTTGAATTAGTACAATTTATATAATTATGTAAATTTGAGGGTTCAACTTTAAAATTTTGATAAGTTTGAATGCTTAACTTTAATTTTTAAAGTTTAAGAGTATAATTGCAATTTCCAATATACTTTGGGGTGATTTATTCAATTTGGTCTTATAGTAAATATGAAAATATGTTTGAATCTTGTCATCTATTTAAACATTTTTAATATATTTTCAATAGTTGCAATGTTATCCCTTAGCTTTTCATAACTATTTTAAAATACTCTTTGGAACTATGGACATTATTTGAGACTTAAAATTGTATAGCAATTGTTTAAAATGATGCACTAGCCCATAATTTTGTCATAGGTTGTAAGTCATTGTCACATCATTTCATATCTCTGTGTTCTAAAAAATAAGGGTATTTTGCAAGAGTTTGTAAATGTTTATGAGTATAAGAGTTACTTAAAAACAAATGGTACATTTCAATGGTATTTTTTACGATTTAACCTTGTGTGTGACTCAATAAGGCATTTTCAAATTTTAACTTTTAAGCAAATTAATTTTAAAAATTGTGATAAATACATTATGTGTTATACAAAAAAAGAAGGACATGATTTGTCACATAGATAGAATAATGAACGATACTTATTTATTACTCTTATTTTACCCTTGTACCTATCATTGTTTACTTCAAATTTCCATCTGAAGTACCTAACGTAGTTTACATGTTATTTCAATATATCAATCTGAGAGCTCAACAAATTAAGGTATTATATTAGTTACTGGAATAGCTATCCCACAAGTCAAAAGCTGATGCACATCACTAAAATTATTGATTACGAGTCTCACTGTTTTTTTTTTAATGCAACGTCTGTTGGTTAAACTCATGCTTATTAATTCAATCAACATGTACACTACTTAACATAAATTTAAATAAGGTGTATCAAATTCAAATTTTTATCAAAAAATCAAATTACTTCGTACATTTTTTGTTGACCGTATTAAATATAAAACTAATAATTGTATCAATTTAAACAATAATACTAGATGAACGAACGTTACGTTCGAATGAGAGAGACCACAGAAAAGTACCAAAACAGTACCCTTTTATTTTTAGTGGCTAGACTATAATGACTTCAAACTAAACATATTTAGCTTAGAACATTGTAAAAGAGAGAGAGAGAATAAAAGTAGTAAATTCCTTGTGTGTAATTAAGAAAATATTGAAAGATGATATAAAAAGGAACAAATAATGGATTTTGGGAAAGAAAGAGAAAAGGGTGGGATATGATTCTGTGTGGCACGCTTACGTCCAATTGGCTACACTGGAAAAGGGCACGTGCTGCCCAATCATACACTTACTTCTCACTTCAGCGCCCCCCCTGAAAAGTGTACACTTTTCGCCCGTTACTTTGCTGTTCTCCCAATAATGTAGTTACAAAAGTAATCATAAATAAAAGTATTAATTATTTTAAATAATAACTTATGAAAATATTTGTGAAAAAATTAGTTTGTTTGGGTGAATGTGTGGATTTAATTTTTAAGTTTTTAAATTAGCTAGTTTAGTCATGAGTTTTCAATAATATATTAAAAAGTCTATTTTAACAAAAAAAAAAAATTAATATAAATATTAAATTGTAATTTTGTTTTAATCTTTTTATCTTTTCTCTCTCCTCTCCTTAGTTCACTATCCTTCTTCTTCATTCTCTCTCTCTTTCTATTCCATCTCCATTACGTATATTTATATGGGGGTTTCTTGGAAAAAATCGTGGAATTAAGCATATTTATATGTAGGATTTAGGGTTTATACTTAATGAAGATGGAAGAGAGAAGGATAGAGAAATGATGAAGAAGAAGGAGAGAGAACTAAGAAAATGAGAGGGAAGATATAAAAAAAATTTAAAAAAATCTAAAATTAATTTTTTTTATATTAAATTAATTGTTTTTTTTTTATTTATTGAGAGATACTTCTTCAACTGAAAACACATGAACTAAAATGATTAATTTGAGAACTTAGGGACTAAATGTACCTATTTCTCAAAACTCAGTGACCAAAATGAGATTTTTTTAAAAAAAATATTTACAAACACTATTATCAATAGTTATCCGTGTATATCATTCGTATAATCTGAATTTTTCTATATTTTGTAAACCTTGGTTCATTTTACTCTATTTGAAAATGTTCTTAAATTGTAACTCGATTACTCATTCATTAGCTTGCCTCCCATACAAAATTTCCCTTTTTATGGTTGGAAACATTTCCATAGTGGTTTTCCAGTATGGCCTAAACAAATATTTGTAACATTGTTACCCACAATAATTCTAACAATAGTTTCTAGTTTCGGCTATTTTTTTTTAAAAAAAATTGCATTTACAGTTTACAAGTGTATCGATTGCCCTTGTTTATGGGCAAACAAAAATCATCGAAATAATCCATTTTCACAGACAATCTTCAAAATCTTAAAGAAACACACGAGATGCATCCATGAAGATCATGATAGGATTTTTTATTTTTCTTTCTTCAGTATATTATACAATTTGCCCGATGTTATGGCAAACTAAGCACTTCATGAATGTAACTCTCAATCTCACAACTCTAATTTTTCGAATCGATTGATAAACTTGTAGATCATGGTAAGAATTTTGATTTTTTTATCAAGTACTTCTTGCATTAGAAAAAAACTAAAACCGTTGTCGAGTTGAACCAAAATGTTGTTGAAATTGGGAAAAATACTTTAAGGTCAATCTCGAGACTCCAAAATCTGTACACTTTTCACTTTAGAAATACATTGCATAACTTCAAAAGGAAAAACATCTCCGGTAACAACCATCGTCTCCCTTTCCATATCTACTTTGCATGATTCCACACCTGAAAGTAAGTATTAAAACACACGCATATATATATAAACGTAAATTTAAATTTTATTTTGATACATACTTCGTAAGTAAATTCCATATTAAAAAAAAAATATACATCATAATTTTTATAAAGTATTAGTAAATGATTTAGGGCGTTTGGATGTGTATTATACAAACTTTTTAGTTCATATTATGAAATTTAGTATATAAGGAATCACTATTTTATCGACGAGTTTGGCGATATAGAAACAATATAAGTTAGGAAACTTAAAAATTAAATTTAAACCAAATTTACGTACTTAGACATAATTTAAATTTAAATTAAAAAAATGGATAAAAAGAGAATTGTAATAATTATTATTAAAAAAAAAAAGGAAAAAAAGGATTACCTTGTATCTTGGAGATGAGCTTCTCGACCCTTCTGGCACAGCCATTGCAATGCATCGACACCCTCACCACTACCGCCTGACAAAATTTGGGTTGTTTAGGGACCATAACAGATTCAAAATCCCATCCATCTATCATGCAAAATAAAATAAAAAATTAAAATGTACGTGGATAAGTGTATCATAGAATGAACCTAATCATTATTCAATCTAAAATAATAAAGATATCTTACAATGTACTACACAATTTTATCTATTTTTTTTTTAAATAAATTGACTTATATTGTTTTGTAGATGTTGGTATTAAAAACAAGTGAAGTGCTGCTTTTGTAGACTTCACGGCAAAATCAAACTTTAAGTCAATGATTTGTAAGTTAATGTGTATAAACAATACTTTTATTGATAAGTGTACCCCATTTATCGAATAGCTCAAATTTTAGACTAAAATATTATTTTGATTCATGTACTTTGAAGTTTGTTTAATTTTGATTATTATACTATCAAATGTTTAATTTTAGTCATTGTACTTTTAGTAAATTTTAAATTTAGTCTCTCAACATTAATTTTTATTAAAATTGATTAAATAATCATAATGATTTATATATAAAGAAACACAATATGTGAATATATGTAAATAAAAAGTGATGAAAATAACTTTAATAAACTAGTAGTATGTTACCAAAATAATATTTTAACATAAACTTTATTTATTTATTTTTTAATATTTTTTACATTTATCGAGTAAATACAAACTTACCATCTCCAATGTATTAATCTTTACTTATTTATCTCATTCAATGGGTCAAATCTCCACTAAATTTTAAATTCTTAAATTCTAGAAAATGATGTACATAGACATAGGAATCTTATTTAGCTTCCCGAAATGGTTCAGTTTTCACCCCCTCATTTCCCATTATTCCGTACGAATATACATTTATGATTTAAACATAAACTAAGCATTTAAACTAATTGTTTTTTAGACAATTAATTGTGGTTCTTATATTTAATATTCATTTAATTTTAGTTTTGTATTTTTCAATAAATTTTATTGAATGTTTTTTTTTTTGGCATTTCCAAATATAGAAAAAAGAGATATTGTTTACTAATGGAGCCAAATCTATTAAATTTTCAATAATTCATTCAGATTTTTTTTATATACGAAAATAGTTTAATTCTTTGTTTTTTCTACATAACAATTTCTTCTTTTTCTAAAGAATCTAACTTTATTAATTTCATTTTAAAATAATTTATTAATTGTTTCTTTTATTTTAAACTAGTATGAGAAATAAAGTCAATTTATAAAGACATGGTTTGAGAAGTGAAAGTATAATAATTAAAATTGAACAAACTCCAAAGATAAAAATCAAAATATTATTTTAACCTACAACTTTTAAAACAATAGAACATAAAAAGACTTCATACTTTTAGTTTTAGTTTTTATTCATTCTAACTCTTATATTTTTATTGGTTCATATACTTTCACGGATCCATAAAGTTTTTTAATAAAATTGAAAGACATTTACCACTAGCTAGTCAATAGTACGGGTGTTATATATATAAAGAGCATATAATTGAAAGAACTCAACATCTAAACCTATACTAAATCCATCGGTACTTTCAAGATATTTATTTTGGTTCTTGTATTTCAAAAAGTTAGGTTAAGTAAATTACACAGAACAAACAAAATAAATAAATAAAAGAACCATGTTTAAAGTTAAACCCAACAGTAAATAATAAAAGCAGATTCAGGAGGGGAAGAAAAAGGGTTAGGAGTGTGATCTGACCTTGGGGTTGAACTGAAGAGGCAGAGTTTTGTTTGGATGAGTAATCACATCCTTGAATCGTAGAAGATGAGTTGATGTTGTTTGTTTAGCCATTAATGGCTGTTTCTGATCGAAATTACTGTCTTCAGTTTCCAATCTGTATAAGCAGGAAGTGGAAGAAGAATCTGTTGTTTCATCTGTTGTATTTATGAAACATGAAAATACTTTCCCAATGCTCATCACCAGTTTTCCCATTCCCAAAGCTCTCTCCCTATCTTCTGTCCTTACAAATGAATCAATACACATTTATATATACATATACATACTGTTTAATCACACAATATGAGAGACTATTATTATAATACACGTATATACATGACAATGAGAGGGAGGAAATCTTGTATTTATTTATTTTTTTTACCCATGGAAAGAATCTCTATATTTTTGAGATTCGTATTATTTTTAAATCATCGATTTACTCAAAAGTTAAGTTAGTGGATGAAGGTAAATAATTATATCATCTAAATTGAGGAGAAAATAGCATTACAAGCTGTGGTGGATTCATAAATTTTGATTGAAATGGGATTCATAAAACATAAATGTAAAATGTAGGGTTATGATATATATATATATATATATATATTGAACACGAGACCAACTAACTTGCTCTAATACCATTTTAATTACTGATTGACCCAGAAGTTCGAGATAAGTTGGGAAAAGTAAATTTAATTATATAATCTAACATATTTGTGTCAATTGAACTATGTAAATATTTTATAGTTGAAGTACGTGTATATATATATATATGTGTGTGTGTGTGTATAAGAGAGATAATAATTTTTGTGAGTGGAATCAAATAAAATATGGATATTTTTTTGGACAAAGATAAACATTGATAGAAGTATAATAGTGTATATCATTGGTATAATATAAAAGTTTATTATATTTTACCAATATTTTCGACAATTGTGTCATTTACAATAATTTACTTTAATGTTATCGACTTTTTCGGTTCCTTGTTCTTCTTCTTCTATATCAGTGACTTTTTCATAAATTCCTTATTCTTTCTATATTTTTTCCATAAAATTTTCTTATCATTTTGATAGGATTTTGGGATAAAAATTTGTTGATTGAAGTAATTTCAAGTTGATTTTATTATGAAATAAGTGAAAATAGCCATTCATGCATCAATAATCAATCGCATAAATTGACCAATACAATTATTTGGACTTGAAATTGGATAAACATAAACCTCTCATGTGACTACACATTGATAATATTAATTAATTATTTAGGATGTACTAATTAATGATAAGAACACTTAATTCAAACTAATTATATTCAATTAAATTGATGAAATCACATGTTGTTTTTGAGTTGACAGATGGAGTATATTAAAAATTTTCGAGACCTTACTGCATATTAATATTATAAATAATGCATCACTTGATCCAATAAACGTCGGCTCTCTACCTTCATAAATCTGATTTGCATAATTAGAATAATCTCTAAGATTTTTTTTATTTTTTCTAAAATTAATGATAATTGACACCATTTAAAGAGAGACACAAGTTAATAACTTAATATATAAAATATTGATATCCTTAGACAACTCAATTTCAATTTCAATTTATTAAAGTTCAATTATTTGATGTAATTACACCATGAAAAATATATACTATTAAATATTAGACTCTCTCTTCTTTTATTCGTATCTTAAAAATTAAAAATAAAGTTAAGTTTTAAAAACTAATTTATCTTCATGTTTTTAAATTTTAAATTTATAAATTACTATTTCCAATGTATATGTTTGTAGGTTTTGTTATCTATTTTTTATTAGTGCTTTTAAAAGATAAATAAAAAATTTTAAAATAAAAAAGTAGTTTTCAATTTTTTTTTTCTTTTTTAAAAAAATTTGACTGTGAAATCAGGTTTGTTTTAACCCATGTGTTACAGTTTGAAAATTGGAGGAGAAGTTTCAAAAACTAATTTTTATTTTATATTTTTTTTCAAAACTTTATTACAAATTTAAGTGTTTCCTTAAGGGAGACGAATGGCATAATAGAAAATTTAATAAAGTACAAGCACAGGTAAAAAAATCAAAATTGTTATCAAACACGACTTAACCTCTTAAGGTTATTTCAATGATAAAATGAAAATAGAAAAAATTATTTTAAATAGAAAATTTGACTAAATATTTATAAATATAAAAAAATAACAGAACAATAAAATAGACTTTTATTGCATTTTGATGTATTTAGAAATAAATTGACTGTTTTTGCTGTAAAGGAATAGAGCATAAAAGTTAAGCATATTTTAATAGAAGGATAAGCTAAAAGCGTTTTTAGGAGAGTTGACAATTCTATCCCTGAAAAGATCTTCAGAATTTAGAGAAAAAAAAGTTTAAATCTTATTATGGTATCTAAACTTTGTATCTTATTATATTGTGGTAATTAAACATTTAGATAGTCTCTAAACTTAATAAAAAATAAATAAAACTTACTTTGATATTTGCCGTTAGGATTATGTAAACTTGGTTGATGTGACTTTTAATATTTGGATTACTAAACCCTAGATTCATTTAATTAAATCGATAAATAACCAATAAATATTGCTAATGTATATTATAAATCTTTAATATCAACCAAAAAACATAATCAACACACTTGAATCAAATAAAAAAAACTCATCTTCAAAACGAAATCTCTCACGTTCCCTCCTAGGCTTTTATACTCTTTATTTTTATTTTTTATAAAAAAAACTAACATATTGAAGCAAATCATAAGAACACTTAATGGAATAAAAAGATAGAACTCACATATTGGTGTTAACATCTATGATAAGGTGAAATAAAACTAGAAAATAAAATTAAGAACAACCCATATAAAAAATAAACTCTCCAAAATTGTAAATAAATATTCTTACAATTAATCAATTTAATTAATATGATAAAAATCAATCACCTGAATATAGAAGTTACATTATTCGTTAAAGGTAAATGAAATTCTAACAAAATAACAAAAAGTAAACATTTTTTAAAAATTAAAAGACTAAAATAAACATTTAAAAAAATTTAGAAACTAGAACAATAAATAAAATACCAAAATAGAATTGAGACCCAAGAAGACGGTAACAAAGTAGTGGGGTCCACGAAACTTTGGTTCCCCAAAACAAAAGCAAAATCCTGGCCCACCGGTGCCTCTTTCTAGAACATGATTGGAAGATTCAAAATTCCTAATAATAATAATAATATTATTATTTTTAAGGAGCAGCCAGCTGGGTCCACGTGCTTATAATATTACAATTCAAAGCCTTTGCTATTCAAAGATGCTCAAAAAGTATATTTTTTATTAATTTTTTCTAAGAAGCCATAAAGGTAAATGATAAAAAATAAATAAATAAAAATAAAAGAGAGCATGTGCAATATGCCACGCCATGTTAGTACACGTGCTATTCACGTGAGAATAATTGCCATGCAATACAAAATCAAGAGCTAGTTCATTGGAGGAGGATTTTTTCATTGTCTTGCACATTTTTTCAGGGCAAAATTTGTACCCTCAAATGCACACCTCAATCGTATTTTGATTTACTTTTTGTACGAATTACGTAAAAAAAAATGCATTAAAAATCTTGTCATTCGAAATTCAGATAACATATAATGCATCGTGACTAGTTTATTAAACTTTAAGTTATTAAGTCGTTTTTACGTACATTTTTTAATATGTAAATGGAAGAATCAAATTAAACTTCTAACATCGATGTTGAAAAGAGATCCATGTAAATTAAATTTTGTTTTGTTTTTTCTTTTTCTTTATAGAACTATGTTAAGACCCTCATGCCCGACGGGTGGTTGCTGCGCTACCGCACGACCGGGGTCGACGGGCTGACGGGCGACGAGCACCCGTTCCTCGCGTG
>JBBPDJ010000019.1:14995577-15101911 GCA_037974625.1 Cucumis cinereus
AGACGCTTCTAATTAAAAAATATTATATATATATATATATATATAATATTTTTTAATTAGAAGCGTCTAACTTCATGTCTTCCATTAGTTGTATATATATAGCTCGATATAAGATGAACACTTATATATATCTTAAATAGAGGTGTCATGAAGCACGTATGTTGTGTATCACCTAAAATGTCTCATGCCAATGATAATAACCGACTTTACTCATATACTCATGCTATCATTTTTTCCTTTAATAATTGTGAAACTTTATTTGTATTGTATTATATTTTGTTTAATTTGTAATTTTGTTTAGCATAATACTGGCTAATCTTCTGGCCTATTATTTGTGTGCCATTTTTTTTTTATTTCTTATTTTTCAATTATTTACTTGTATGTTGTACCTTTTAATTCAAGGGCCATCGTGTATGGTGTGTGTAAATGACAAACAAGACCATATGAACGAAATACACAAATTCAGAGAGCACATTGATCTCACCAAACATTTGTCTTCTTGTTGAACTTGATTTCAACAAGTTCAAGGCTTTTAAATAAGATTACATGAATAGCATTTAGGGGGAAAATATTACATTGTATTTTATGAGAACAAAGGGAGATAAGTAGGATTATTTCATCCCAAGCTTCAAGTTAGGAGAAATGGTTAGGAAGATTTATAAAATTAGTCAAATTTTAGATTTTATCAATGTCAATTTCTATTAGTAATATCGATCCGCATCTATCATCGATAAAATTTTAGTTTAATGATATCTTTAATAGTTTAGCAGTACATCTCAAACAAATTACATCGTTAAAAATAAAAAATAAAAAGACGTTGTTTTATATGATTATAGTGATTTTGATACAAAAAAAAAAAAAAGTTGGTAGTCGTTTTTTATAATTAATTCAGTAGAATATAATTATTAAATGACCTATATGGAGCATGTGGCCATCTAATATTATGATAAATGAGAATGAGGCAACTTGATCGTTCCGAGGGGCATTTATGAAGAATGGTGTGGAAAAGGGTCAAATCTCTTTAAGAAAAATATACATATATAGACTCCCTCCTTTTGTGGATATTTGCACAAATACCATTTTGTTGGTGATGAGTGATAAGATATTGGTTTGATGCATTATTATTATTATTATTTTTTAAAAATGAAATCGTGATCCATTGGCAAAAGGAAAAAGAAATAAAATTTTGGGAGTTAGATTGAGTTTATCAATAACTGTACAAACGAGAGAACCACAGTTTATTGACAAATGTACAAATGGTGGGGTTGAGTTATTTAACACGACTTACGCAATCGGTAGACCAAACACCCAAAAAATTTAGGTGTAAACAGTAGAGCTTAAACCTGAGTCTAGAGGGGGTAGGAGATAGTTTTATCGCTAAGCTACCTTCTGATATTGATATTCTTTTAGTTATATATATATATATATATAGGATTTAGGATTTAGGGTTGAGAAAATAAAGTTGAGGGGGCTCGAATTCTCCTGAATCTATATTAAATATACCGGTGATCCCACACGTATTACAGTACAAAGCTGACATTTCGAGATCTAAATGACAAAAACGTCGATTATAATTTTCGACGGTTCAATTGTTAAACAATTAGTCACATATTTACATCATTCAAACACAACTAAACCAACCCAGGCCCATAATTAATGGGCTTAAAAACTCAAAATGTTGGGCCGAAAGTTTCTTACTGGGCTTGTTACCACTTTACAAGACCAACTACCGACATGTCGTCTTAATGGTACATCCATTATCCATCTCCATCATTCAATTTCCGACACGTCGACCCCGTTTGTTACGTTTGTTTAATTTGAGAATCAAGGAGAGGCAAAAACGGCGCAGCAATAATGGCGAAAATCGTAATTATAGGAGAAAGAAAGGGGCAAATATGTAGACGACAGTTGGCAATTCGATTTGACTGTCACAGCAATTTCGACAAAAAATAAAGACTTAACAGTCCAACGCCATCGAACTCGGACGCGCGACAAATGTTGGAACAAGATAATTACTCTACACCCGATAACACCGTATAATATCCCAGATCCATCCCCTCTCTCTCTCTCCTCAATTTCTTCTTCCATTTCTTTCTCTCTCTCTCTTAAAATCTTTAGGCAAAAGCAGAAAGGAGTTTTGGTTAAGCTCTTAGCTGTACAATACGAAGAAGCCCGTAGTTACCGATACTGAAGAAAAAGGATCTGGAGCTCTCTCTCTCTCTCTCTCTTCGTATTCGTTCTTTTCTATGTTTCTCAGTTGCTGGTGGATCGATTGAGCTTTATCATCAGCTTGAAAGGCTGCTGAACAAGAAGAAGTAATTGTGTTTTTATGCTGATTTTGGTCCGTTTCGGTTTTCGTTTCAATCGTCTGCTTGTCTAGGGTTCTACGGACGTTATTGTTTTTTATTCTACTCCAGTTGTTCAACTTAGGTGAGGTTTTACTTTTTCAGATCCGCTGTTTTGATTCTTGGACTTTTGGTTGTTAAATTCATGTTTTGTTTGATTGCTGGAAAAAGAAATGTGTAATTAAAATCGTTGATTGTTGACTTCTCCAATTCTTTATTTGAATTTTCTTAAGTTTATTTTTCAACTTACTGTTGTTGCTATTGATTCATCTCTTGAAATGAACACTGGATAAAACGTTATATTCGTGTTTTATGACTTGTTTCATGGAAGTTATAGGATATGTAGTGATTTTGGCGGGGGAATTTCATTTGAGTTCGTCTGTTTGGTGTTTATTGCTGTTTGTTTTGCATAACATTGATCTTCATTGAAGTAGGTTGGGAGATATGGCGAATCGAGTGAAGGAGGACGAGAAGAACGAACGGATTATTCGCGGTCTTCTGAAATTGCAGGAGAATCGCCGGTGCATCAACTGCAACAGCCTGGTACACTAATATTACCTTTCTCATTGTCATGTTTCGCTTCGTGGTATTTACTCGAACTAGTTATCATAAAGCGGTACTGAATTAATTTAAATATTCGTTTTGCTTAAAAGAAATTCCATTCGTTCCTTTTGACCCGTTCTTGATTTGGTTTCTTCAAATCGTAGTTCCATGAAAAGAAGTTAGAATGATCATTGCAATACCTTTGGTTATTGTTTTCACGTCAGATTCAATCAATTTCGTTGAAACACATGCAGGGACCACAGTACGTCTGCACAAATTTCTGGACGTTTGTTTGCACAACCTGTAGTGGAATACAGTAAGTGTGCATCGTTCTTGTATTTGGTTCTTGTATCTCCGATTTCTCCAAAGACACGAAAACCGATGGTCATATATTTGCATTAATCTTATGGAGTAATACTTTGGCGTATTTTGTTCACTTAATTGATAATAACTTATTTTATTTTACTAATCAAATAGCCGCGAGTTTACGCACCGGGTAAAATCAATATCAATGGCCAAATTTACTTCTCAAGAAGTCAGCGCCCTTCAAGAAGGAGGAAATCAGGTATGTGGATGTTTACTTTTGTTTCTCAGAGATAAACCTTTACACTGTTAAGATCATGATTTTCTTATATTTTACTTTTCTTTCATCTCTTTTCATGTTCAAAGCGTGCAAAGGAAATTTACTTTAAAGAGTTGGATCCACAGCGTCATTCTTTTCCTGACAGCAGGTCATTTTATTTTACTTTTTATTGTTAATGCGATGCTGTTATGTAGTTCAAATGGATGTTGTTCTGAGACACTTTTCTTTACAGTAATGTTATGAGACTCAGAGACTTTATCAAGCATGTTTATGTGGATAGAAGATACAGTGGTGATAAAAATTTGGACAGGCCACCTAGGGTAAAATCGGTGAGATGCTCCAAATCCTTCTTTGCTAATTTCTCTCCAATGTATCTGAAGTTGAAGGGAGTAACTTATATCACATGATCGTATACTTAAATTGTGTTTTTGTCATTTTATCACAATCAGTTCTGTTAAACAGAATCTTAACAGAATTCTTTTGCGATCCTATACAGGGTGAAAAAGAGGACGTTTATGAAACCAGGAGAGCAGATACATATCAAGGAGGTTCTAGAAGCCCACCATATGAAGACCGTCGTTACAATGAAAGGTCTAGTCCTGGGGGAAGAAACTTTGATGAGAGAAGAAGTCCAGGATCTGATCACGAAAATCGGCAGTTTGGTGATTTTAGGAAGAGTCCTGCTCGTGCTGAGGTTGTGAATGATTGGCGACGAGAAGATAGATTTGGAAATGGAAAAAGAGTCGAAGATGGAAGATTATCTGATGGAGATTCAAAAATTGGAGGCAGGTCACCTGATCGACCAAATGACCTGGATGCTTCCAGTCCCCCCATGGTACGACCTGTTAGGGATATTTTGGGAGAGAATGTATCTCCACTTCGTGTTATTGAACCGCCAAAAAGTAGTGGTACGACCAAGGTTGCTGATAGCTCCGTGCATAAACAGGTGAAGTTTTTTTTTCTTTTTTATACTGCAATTATATTAGATATATGTTTCACATTGATATCCTTATTCAGTTACCCGTTTCCCTTTTTTCTATATTTTTATTTGCATGATATTTTCCGTCAATAGTTCTCGTCAATAACATTTCATCCTTCTGAAAACTGGTATCTGTCCATTTGAGCTGTTTCATTTAAAATTGATCTCATTTGGTCTGTTCTTGTTATCTCAGCAAGAGCCTCCTCTATATGACGGTGGTAAAGTATATCTATCTATCTTATTGAACTTATTAGACTTGGTCGTTACATATATTATCAGGTTATAATATGATAAAATGTGGGAGATGTAAGTTTACCATATTGCAAGAGTAGTCAGAGTGATTTAGAGAATTATGCTTAGTATTCAATTCCCATGGAAATAGTTTTAATTAGCTCCTCTTGCGCAATGGATTTGTATATATATCCTCACGTAGTTGGGTTTCATGATAGAAACCTCCTCATGTAGCAACTATTGATCCTCATTATCAATAGCAGCATTTTGATCTGTGCCTTGTTCTGTACCTCTGTTGTTAACCAGCCGGCTTCATACATTACTTATCATTAGCTCAGTCTTGAGACATTTTATCTTCTCATCTGTAGAGCTATTTGTTGCGAGCTTCTGCAACTTGCTACTTGCAAAACTTTCAGTGTTAACTCATCAACATCAACTGTCACTCCTTCTTTGAGTGACTGTAATTAATTATTATTTTTTGCATTGAGATTACTATTGCCTTTTTCCATTGTTTCTGGATTATTCGTATTTGAACTGACACCATGTATTATTTAAATTTCAGAGAACTGCCTCTTCCAGTAGCTTAGGGTCCATCAGTGAGAATGTCGTGGAAACTAAATTGGAACCTTCTGGAAGTTTAATTGATTTTGATGCAGAGCCTGAACCCATTGCTTCTGCAGTTCCCCAGCCACCACAAAGTTCTGCTCCACAACCATTAACACACACAGTGAACTCGACAAGTGACAACAATTGGGCCTCGTTTGATGTTGCCCCCCAGGCGCCTCCCGCTCCTGCTAATGTTGGCACATTAGAGTCTGTACTTTCCCAATTGTCAGTTTCAGGGTCTGTTCCTGGTGTTTCAGGATCACATGGTGCTGGTGGTGCAGTACCTAATGTACCGGTAGGCAACATAACAATGTTACCAACTGGTTTTGATCCTTCTTTTGGATCAGGAGGGAACACCCATATGCCTCCTCCCTTTTCTGGCGGGGCACCTTCAGCTGGACCGGGGGCTGGTTTGTCGGCATTTCCTCCATCAGGTGCTTCAGCATCTGGCTCTTGATTTATACTTACGTAATTACTCCATATTGCTAAAAATACTTCTCGTATTTTATGGTTCAGGGCAATGGTCTAGCGTGCAATCACAGACACATTCTTTATTTCCTGGTGGTAATCCTCAGCCTGTGGGCCAACAATTTCCACCATCAGTGGACAGAACCATCAATCATGTGGTTCGTTCATTGTAGATTCGCTTGCCTTTCTATTTTCAATGGTTTTATTGTTTAAAACTAACTTTATTCATCTTATTTTTCCATGTGATTTTTGGTAGCCATGGAATGCCTCACATAACTCCCAAGGACCTCTAAGTAATCCAGCAGCTCATGCACCTCAAGATTTTTCAACTCCTGCACAGGCAATACCTTCTGGTGTACCACAAACTTCTGCACCTGAAGTAAAGCCAAGCGGGAGAAAAGAGTTACCAGCCGTAATTATTTTCTCCCCTTCTCTTTGGTTTTCCATTAAGTAATTATCTTTGGGTTGTGTTGATCACCCTGCATTATTACAATCGAGTATTTTCTAATCATCTGCAGGATCTTTTTACTTTTAATTACTCATCCTATCCTGCACCAGTTCCAGGGTGGCATACTGTTCCACGCCCCATGGGTTATGCAATGTCGTATAATTCTGCAATGGTATTTTCTCTTCCTGAAACTATTAAGTTTGGTTTTTTAGTATTTTCACAAAGATTTCCGTGGACATATAATATGTCTCTAAACTTTCATTTACTTTTTACAGCCCGTTCCAAGTTTTCCACAATCTTCTACATCTACAAATCCATTCGATCTCAGTAGTGAACAACCTCAGGTATGTTGAGGCTAACTTTTACATTTGACCTTTTGTGTTATATAAAGTTGGTTGTGTAATCTTGCCCCAACTGGTTTGGAATATTGATCTGCCCCTTGTGCATGAACTCACAGTTTTAAACTGCCCCAACTCACAGTTTTGTTAAACTTCCACTCTTGCTTCTGTAAACTTTTCTTTTAATTATTTAGGGTTTTGATTGTTGGTCTCTTTTTCGAAAATCAAACTTGTAAAGGCTACTTCACCCATAATATCTATATGTTATCTTTTTTCTACTTATGTTTTCAAAAAACTTTTTATGCAGTTTCCTTCCATGGCACCATTGCAAAATGCATTACCAAGTGGGCAACCTGCACCAAATTTAATACACAATCCTGGCTACGGTAATCCCACATCGACATGGATGCCACACCAGCCACCTTCTAATTTATCGCAGTTACCTTCCCAGGGCCCATATCAACCTACAATGCCTTCAAGTAAAATGATCCCATCCTTTTAACATATACAAAAGATCTCACCATTTGGCACATTTGACTTATACAATTTTGCTATTATATCTCAGGACCACCTTACATGGGACAGCAAGTAGTCAGCAACGTACAACCTTACAGGTAATTTGTGTATATTTTCCGCACAATTTATGCATTCATGTGAAAGAAACTTAATATTTTCATTGGAAGACTTGAAATGTTAAAGAGCTCGTTTGATTATCATTTTGTTTTGTTTTTTTCTTTCTACTTTTGTTTTTGTTTTTGTTTTCTTTTTCAAAATAAAGCTTATAAACAATACCAGTACTTAGAATTTTCTTTCTTCATTTTTCTTTCTTCATTTTTCTTTCTTCATTATCTACATTTTGAAACATGATTTTATTCTTCAAATTCAGAAATTCAAAGTGTGTTTTTGAAGCCGATAAACTCGAGTATTGTTGTCAAACACAGAAAATAAATAATAAAGTAGTTATTAAAAGGAACCTATATTATCACATGGAGTCCGAACATATTTGACGTAAACTATGGGTTTTCACTCTATGCGGCATTGAAATTCATTTCAGGCATCCTGGACTTGGCAACTATGGCAACGAGGGAGCCGCTAGTGTGTACACAGATATGAGCCAGCAGACAGCTGGTCGATTCTCGGCACCCGCTACTCCAAACCCTTTCTCGTCCACCGGAGGTAACCCATTTGGCTAGTGAGATAATGGAATAGCCCTGGCATTATTGTCTTGTCTTATTTCTCACCATCCAAGCCCCTCGGTGAAAAAGTTTTGGTATCCATTGCAATTCTCTTTATTATATTATGTTTATCAGTGAGATAGAAAGAGTCAAAATTATCTTATTGGCACTGTACATTTTGTTTGATGTCCGAGGGACGAAAAATCTTAAGAGAAAGAGTGAGAGTAAAAAAAAAAAAGTATAGGTTAAAATGGAGGCGTAGATTATTTCCCATTTCTCTAGGAGGCTACGGTTGGTGATTTTTAGGTGTTAGTCAGAGTTTCCATCGGGTTATTTGTGCGTTTTATTTTTACCTTTTCATCTTCAAGTTGTATAATTTTTCTTTTTGTTTGTTTGTATTTTAATTTTTTTTCTTCCGTCTTTTTTTTTTTTGTGTTAATTATATAATTTGTTCATTATTGTGAGTTGTGATTATATTGTTTGGAGAAAGTTGTAGCAAACAGATCAAATTGCTGCAGGCTTTGCAGCGACGGTTTGTTTCAAAGATGTTGAAAAATCATGTATGATCTCTCTCTCTCTCTTACCTGAACTGTTTCTAAATCTTTTTAGGCATATTTGATTAATTCTTGTATTTTTTGACCTAAAGGCAAAACATTTGGCTAAATTACAAATTTGGTCTCTATAATTTGGAGAAGTCTAGAATTAGAATTTGATTACTATGTCAAGGACTATTTATGAAGGATTTAGCACACCATGAAGAATAAATTTTAATACTTAACCCTGTAGGTATTTTGTAGTGTATATTTGCCTAAGCAAAATGATTTTAGACCAATCCTTGATGTTGATAATTGATATTGCTTTTAGTTGCAACTAGTTAGGGACTGTATTTTGGGGACTGCTTAGGAGATAATTATCAGAATGGTAGGAATTATTTAGAAAAATGAGAAATTATTTTAAATGAAAGTTTTTATGGATGTAACCAAAACCAAATATCTAATAGGCTATTTTATCAAAGGATTTCTGAAATTATTTAGACTATTATTTGTGTTTATCATAATACATTATAGACAAACAGGCAAATACTTGTCTATTATTGTCTATTGTGATCTAGTGTAGATAAACTATGATATTTGTTATATTTTGTAAATATTTTAATTTCTTTTACTATAAACCTTTAATATTGGAACTAAATTCTTTCTCCAAATTATGTAGGCCAAATTTATAATTTAACCTGATTTGCCATCTTTAATCCATTAAAACAGCACCCCAAAATTAGAGAAATTATTATGGAAAGCAAAGAATTGAAACTATTTATACAATATAGCAAAAAAAAAAAAAACTTAAATAAAACAAAGAGAATTTGTTAGATTTTGCTATATTTTATAAATAGTTTCAATTTTTTATTATATTTAAATATTTCTCAAATTATTTATTTATTTTCATATTTTCTTAATATTATGATTTTATATTAAGTTGGCCACCTGTTCGTCAATAAGCTACTATATATATATATATATATATATATTTACAAATAAGGCAATGTTTCAAGGGACTACACATTTTTTTTTCTATTTGTGGGAATAAATCAAATCATCAAAACAAAATAAAAATAGAGAGAGAGATACTCGATTTTGAAAATTACATGTTTATTATATTTGAAAATTACATGTTTTTAAATTTTATGGTGCTTCAAATCCAACCAGCATAATTCAATCAGCAGGAAATTTTGAAGCCACGCATTGAATGAATTGAGGGTTTATTTTCTCATACAGCTCCTACCACCATTTGCCTGTTCTTCCATATCACTGGAGCCACCAGCATCCATACTACAATAGAAAAGAGAGAGAGATACTCGATTACAATTTTATTTTTTACTTCTTGGTGGTGGTTGAAAATAGATTTGCAAAATGATTTTCAGTTTTCAAATGAAGATATGGGAATAGTTTCTTGATGTTGAATAATTGTTTTAATATTATATTTAAAAATATAGATTTCAAAAGGTGAATTACCGATAAACATTAATAGACATCGATATACTTTTATGTTTTGTAAATATCAATGATAGACACTAATGGATTTCTATCAACATCTTTTAGGGATAGATCTAAAATATCGTTATATTTTGGTTCACTTTGTTATATTTTAAAATGCTCCATTTCAAAACCGAGTTAGGAAAGAGAACAATTTATTTTTTTTTGGTTTTAAATATAGTAAAATGAATCAAAATATTTATAAATATAACGATAAACCAGGATAGCTTAATAATCGTCTATCTATATTATGATGTAATAATAAGTTTTCTTTTTTAAAAGAATAATTGTTTTCGACTTTAAATACAAATATAGAAAGATACTTTAATTATAAAATTAAAATATGGATTCTCTTATTTTCATAAGAGAGTTAAAAAGAGAGCTATTTGTATTGCAACTTTGAAAAAACTAAAAAGACCATCAATTGTCCTTCAGATACGAAGAACCTTTGGTCCTCCACCAAAACCCAACTTAAAAAATAGGCATATATGTTCAAAATGACTAAAATCATAAATCCTAAAGTGAATTTGAAATGTTTAAATTATTTTTATTAATTTCAAAACTATTTGGAAAAACCAAAGGAAACTATTTTAACAAATTTAAAATCACTTCCCAATGCTACCCAAATACGGCTTTCAATTAAAAGAGTGAAAAAAGTTTCTTTTATTTTTTCTAAAAAAAACTGTATATACAAACAAAAAGCAAGTTTTTCAAAATTAAAAACGCAAAATCTCAAAAACGTCATCAGAACAAGGAACTTACAGTAGACACAAACAGCGAGCCATTCATTGACAATCCTAACCCAAGTGCTTGTCCATCCAACGTCAATTGTCCACCTGTACAGTTTAAAATTAACCCTTTTTCCTCATAAACCCTAATAAAATCCAGAATTATCGCATCAAATTAATGGGTTAGTTGGAATCTGAGTCAATGTCGAGTCCTCTATTAAAGGGTCCATAGGAATCTTTGAGTTGGCGTTTATTTCCTATTTAAAGAAGAAATATTTGGTGGATAAAAAAAAAAAGGTAATACGAGGAGTCAAAGAGAGACAACACTTAGTGGCAAACTAAAGCTTTGGTTTTTAATAACAGAAACAAAGATAAAAGAAGGAACCCTAAAGTCAGATTCCAGAAGTGAATTGCTTGTGTTTATATAAAAGCAGAAAAGCTTTGGTTGGCGTTTTAGTGTCATAAAAAAAGCATGAAAAGATGAAGAACGTGACTTTTGTTAGTGGATGTTGAGTAAGTTTCTTTATTAATTTGATGTGTTTGTATTTTAATAATATAATAGACCATATTATTAAAATATAGGCTAAATTACCAAAAAAAGAATAGAAGTTTGAAGTTTGCTACGTGTCTTTTTACAAAAATACTTCTATTTTTTCAAAAGTAACAAATTATCATCGCATTTCAAACTATAATTAAAGTAGAAATTCATTAGAAATTAGAATGAAAGTGATTTGGAACGGCGTTGATCAGCAATAGTGTTCAAGTCCTAATTTCCATTCCACTAACACTATCAGATCACACTGTTCCAAATCATATTCTTCATTCAATGTAATTTCAATTATAATGGTAATTTTGAAACATTTATAGAATATAAAGAATATTATTGTTTTTGAAGATGATTATTTTCTTAAGGTTGGATGTGACTTTTTTCTAATTTAGCTTAAAATATGTTATTATATTGTTGTTCTTTGGAGAAAAAAAAAACCCTGAATTAATGGAAAAAAAAAGAGTTGGAGTGGGGGAAACGTACTTTCGAATGGGATGATTTGTATTCCAACCAATCAAAAGCATTGCAAAATACATTGCTCCGGTGGCGAAAACCAAGTGGAAGAAACCATAGCCATATGGGACATCATCTTCTTCGTCTTGTTTGTCATCATTCCTGAACTGCACCTTTAATCAATAGACTTTTTTTTTTCTTTTATTTCTTAACGAAGTATTATCGTAAATGATAAAATTGTTAAAAATATTTATAAAATATAACAAACTCACTAATAGACCTCGTTATCATGGATAGATATGAAATTTTGCTATATTTTATTTGATTTTGCTATATTTGAAAATGTCATTTTCTTTAATTTTATTTATGTAGTGGGAATAATAATAATAATTATGAAAAAAATAAAGCTTTTTGAGAGTGCAGAAGAACGTACCTGGAAGCATTTGGAGTCTATTCCGGTGGAGAATGTTGCTATAACCATTGCAAGTACAGCAACGATAAAGCTCTGTCACACGCGTTATGATTGTTGTAACTTGTGTAAGAAGAGGTGGGGAAAAAAATAGAATCATATCATAAACATGTAGAAAAAATATTATATAACATTTATGTTATTTGGACTTTTAAGGAGAGAAATGGGAAACTATACATCCAAAATAATTTTCTGTCAACTGACTTTTTAATTTTAAAATTACTACTCCGTCCAGTTGTAATATCATTACCAACGAACTCGTGAAATCATTAGTAATTAAAGAAAAGATATATCGCACTAAATTGATGATAAGCATTAGTGTGTTGTGTAAAAACTTCTATACCAAATCACGAATATAATTTAACTTTGGAAAACAAAAGCCCCATTACAAGAATTTGGTTTTTCATCTCATTTAATAACTATTTGGATTTAAAAGGAACAAAAAGACTCGTAAAGAAACAACCATAAATTTCAAAAATAAAAGTGAGAACAAAATTCTTAGTTTTCGGTTATTTAAATTTTTGTCGATTAGTTTCAAAACTTGACTTGAATCATAAAGTAGATACAACGAAACTCCCCAGTAAAATTATTGTTTATAACTTAACTATTGAAAATAAGAAATCGAAAACAAAATGATTATTAAACAAGGTCGATTATTGGCTACTTAATAGAGTTACTTAGCATTAAAGAAGTAAATAGAACTTACTATAATGGTAAGCCAATCGGTTTTGTTTGAAGTCTCTGCATTCCTAACACACTTTCCTCCTCCTGGTTCACTACAAGAAAATTGTCCAAATTAGGAGCATTTCCAAAATTTCTAAAAGCATAATAGAATTAATATTTAATAACAACCATATATTGATACATGGAAATTTTTGTCGGTAATGCAGTTTATTGCAGAGAATGTTTATGTCTAATGTGTTTGAAGTATAAAGGGTGAAGATGAAAGAATACATCTCGTAACATGTACCAACTACAGGAACAATTGTTAAGAAAACCAATTTATCTTCTAAAATGAATTTCAAAGTTGGCCTTGGTTTAATGATGATGAAGGCATGATGATGTAGCCTTGCACTTATCCATTTCTTAGAATATCAAAGAATTGTAGTGGGTGGCCCTTGGACTGAAGAAAAACTAGGCTCCTCACCACCCACCCACGCTACAGTTTGATTATGAATCAGTAGGACTTTTGTTGTAATAAAAACATCTTTTGAGTTCTAAAGAAGCGTTTTTTCAACTAGTTTTTAAAGAGTAAAAAAAAAGAAAAAAAAAGAAAGAAAAAATCACTTATCAAAAAACTTTCACTAAAAAACACATCTAGAAGTTATTTCTAACTCAAACTCAATGAGTTCAATAGGTTCAAATCCCTACCTACACAATGTTGAATATATATCATCTACTGGCTAGACATAAGTACTTGCAATAGCATCAAGAGTAACACAGTTTTTGTATTAATGTAGACAAAGTACTAAACTGACACCCATGATGAGTATGAGAGATGGCGATAAAAGTAGATCATCATACCTCCTAATGGCACACCAGCAGATAAATACTATATAGAGCCCCATCAGACCAGGAGTCAAGATGCCGGCATTCACCTGTTATGGACATAGTTAGCAGTCATACACCAAATCATCATCAGTGAAGTGAAATCTAGCAATGTATGTATAAATTATGTTGGAACTTACTTTTGGATGGAGAGAAACGCTGGTCATGAGTTGGAGTAGAACCAGTGTCCACGTAATGAAAAAAATGTTGAGAAGACAAGTCGGCTGTGGCACATACCATATGTACATTGAAATGATTCCCACTAAACAGATCACATATGCCATTGTTGCAAGTAACATGATGTGTATTTGACTGCAAGAACAATATCTTAAATTTAGAAAAAGTACAAGTGTGAGACCATAGCCTATTGCTTTCTCATGTAATGCCATCTTTATCATTTCTAATATACATTGAATCTTCAATACACCAGCCTTGGTCATACATACACAAAGTTCAGCTATAAGAAGTGAATCTGATGCCACTGTGCTTGCCAAATGAAAGGCGCAGAAAAGCGAAATTATCCCCCAATACGTTTGTCAAAATATCAAGATTTAAATTTAACTGTCCGAACATTTCTTCAATTAAATCTTCATGATTCTTCGTTTTTCTCTTTTAATATGTATATATTTATATAATCACTTTTTTGAGTAAAAAAAAAAAACCATTCACGCCTGCAAAAGTACTGCAAATTGTAAAGTATTTTCAGAGCTAAATCAAAACTGTTCATAATTTTTTTTCAGAGGGAACACATTTGCTATACAATGAATGAGGTAACGTAGCTTACCATCTGTCTGCAGGCTTGTCGGATTGGCAACAATCATTCAACCATGTTATAAAGCTTATCACGCTTACAAGCTGAATCAGGAGAAAGACCCTGAAAATGGTAAAAACTTTAAACGTCAAGTTCCAGCAATCGAAATCTTCTTTTTAAATTCAAAATATATTCCACCAGCTTCTGAAACAAAATTTGAAAGTTTGGGTAAACTTTGAAGTAATGTACATCGGCGAAAAAGGAAGTACCCGGCTCCAAAATGTGCAACGTCCCCTGCAAAAATATGCATCAGAGGTTTCATTTTAGTTAATTTAAACTCCTTTGTTGGGGGGAAGGGGTGAGGAGAGACTAACCATATAGTCGAATAACGGTGGCGGGAAGCACAAAGGGGATGATTATGAAGGCAATCCATATGATAATCTTTGCAGACCACCATCCAGAATGCCAAGTACTTCTGCGTCCTCGCATCTTTGAAGTGCCCGTTGTAGAAAGAAACATGGTGAAATAAAATATCTAAAAAAGACGTTAAGGACTAAAAATTATTGACCTTAACTTGAAATTAAACTGTAACTCAAACAGCCGAATCTTCTGTAGCAACGAAGGATACAAAGCATCCCAAGCTTACACGAAGAACTCCTTCAGCACCTAGACAATCACGCGCCCCGTGACATCCTTTTAATCCTATACCCATTTTCAACACATATTAGATTCCAACAATTAGTTGTGGAAAATAGTCGAAGAAGATTGACGAGATAATGCAATGCATTGCTCACTCTAATCACAGGCATTGTATAATTTTTAATTTTTTTCCCCAGCGCTATGAATGTATGTCTAAATGCAAATATCATGCCGAAAACTAATGTACATATCATCAAAATTCACAATGAATATTGTAACATCAGTGATGTGGTTGTGCAGAATAGAAAAAAAAATCCGGCTAGGAAGAACTCAGTCTTACTTTCCATCTCTGTCAATGCGCCGCGGCCATAATCCCGGACAGCCCATGCTAACAAATTAGCAATTAGAAACATTAAGGCATAAATATATCTTGCCATCCAAGGATTAGACCCATTGCGAAATTGGCTAAACCATGTATCAGCCTTGAATATGCGGCGACCCTCATCGGAGCTTCCTCCGCCGCTAGTCTCCATTTCTACTTAAGGCAGTCTACATTTGATCCATTATTCGCTGTATAGTACAGAACCAAACTGGGTTTTCACAACTTGCTTCTCTTCCCTGAATCAATCACAAAAGAGTTGAAGGCGGTGGCGGCAAGAAATTTCAATGTAAGCGTATAAACAAAAGTCCAAAATTAGATGT
The DNA here is from genome assembly GCA_037974625.1 of Cucumis cinereus. Lineage (NCBI taxonomy): Eukaryota > Viridiplantae > Streptophyta > Magnoliopsida > Cucurbitales > Cucurbitaceae > Cucumis > Cucumis cinereus. Next base: position 15,011,161 of record JBBPDJ010000019.1, read on the forward strand.
GTGAACTGTGAGTTAAAAACTGAAAATTACAGTTTAGAGATCTGGAACAGGAGGTTATGAAATTAACTTATTACTGTGATAAATATCTTTTGGTTTCATTCTCGAGATCTGTCATGTTTAAATATATGTAGCAGTTTATGATAGATCAAATCAACGCCATCGAAATCACGTTATACGGTTTGAGTTAATTTCAAGTTTCAACAGAGATCCTGTGGCGCTGCCATATCCCTCTCTAAAAAGAAATTAATTAATTAATTAATTAAGAAATAAATAAATAGAAATCAGGACCCCTTCCGCCCGGCACGGCATCAGATGCGCCTTTCGGCGATCAGCCAACAACCCGAAATTTCAACTCTCTATATTCCAGAAAAGCTGGTTCATCGGGATACGTGCGAGCATCAATCATCATCAAGTTTAAGCACAAAAGAGACTATTTCTTGAAATGTAAGTCCGCTGCAGGGGAATAACTTCTACCAAACTCATTCTATGACGATTATACCCTCGGATTGTATTTTAAATTAGAACTATAATTAAATAACCATTGATACTTTAACTGTCAGCTTGGTAATTGCATCTGTGTGGGCTCGGCTCTAGGATCCTAGACCAAGTTTCGCTATGGAGAGCTGTACAGGAATGGAAATTGGAAAAGTAGGCCACTGCAGAAGACCAAATTTGAAGCAAAATGATTCTTCGTTCATCAGTTTCCCTACGGATGGCATTGCTTTACTTAAAATAATTATCTCGATCAAATTAGCCTCCAGAAAAATGATTCTAACATTTTTCAGGATAAGAAACTTCTGACGAACAGTGACTATAGACCGTAATCTGATTGTGATAAACATAGATCCAATCGGCGTAAAACCTCCTCTTCCTTCAGATCAAACACGAAGAATAACTCCGTAGTACATAGAACAGAAAGAAATATCTACCGTAGAACCTATTCATAGCCGGCAACGGAGAAAAAGAAAAAGAAAAACTAAATTTCTCACAAAGGAAACCGACTTAGCGAAAAAATGCAGAATCCGTACAATTTCGATCACGAATACTAAATCGATCCATAACCACGACACATTTGCACTCAATCCTAATACAGATTTCAGAGCGAAGAGTTATAAATCATACAATAATCCTAATACAGATTATTATATGATTTATACACATTTGCACTCAATCCTAATACAGATTTCAGAGCGAAAGTTATAAATCATATAATAATCAGGAGTTACCTCAACAGAAAGCAAAAAATAAGCAACTAAACTAAGGACAACTAAATTTATCACAAAGGAAACCGACATAGCGAAGAAATACAGTATCGGTACACTTTCGATCGCAAATACTAAAACGAACACATTCGCACTCAATCCCAATACAAATTCCAGAGCGAAGAGTTACAAATCACATAAACAAAGATTAAGCAGCTAAACAAACTATCCGATGAAGAAGAAGAAACGTACCTGCAACGGATCCAGTAACCGAAATCAAGAAGAGAAGATTGAAGAAATTGAAAATGTTATTGGAGAAGGTGAATGTTAAGCGTTCTTCCTCCGGAAAAATTCTGAAGAAAATCTCTCCGGAAGAAAGAAAGGAAGCAGATAGAGAATCTGGAATTTTGGTTAAGAATTTTGAGAGTTGATTTATATATAAAATGAAACGAGAGAGAAAGAGAAAGAGAGAGAGAGAGAGAGAGAGATTGCTTTTAGGAAGGTTTGCTTTGAGCTCTGTTTCTTTTTCCCGCCGTAAGGTTGTTGTTTTTTCGGTTCAGTCCTTTTTCTCTCCTCGTGACGTCCAACTTATTAAGTAAAACTTCAGCTTTATACCCAAAAAAAGGCATGCTATGGTGCTAAATGAATGAATCCTCATTTCCCTCAAATTATTTTCCTTTTTTTTTTTCAATATATCCGAATGAATTAAACTATTTTAAAATGTAGCACACTTTTATTTTCTATTTATTTATAATAAATCGTGATATTTACCATATTTTGTTATTTTTATAAATATTTTAAACTATCTTCTCATTTGAATTTTTATTTTGTTATTTTTATAAATATTTTAAACTATCTTTTTATTTGATTTTTTTAAATTTTATTTTATTTATAAAATTTATATAATTTTATTTGGTTCTTCGACTTCAAGATGTTATACAAATTATTATTCAATATTCAAATTTCAACATGTTGTACAATTAGTTAAAGTTTTGAGTTTCGTTTTAATTTATTTATTAAGTTTAAAATATTGTACAATTAATCAATTTTTCTTTTTGTGTTTGTTTCAATTTAGTCTAGATTTTAAGATTTAAACTCTCAATCTTGATTTTTTTTTTGTTAAATATACTTTTTGTCATTAACGTTAATGTCCATTGATTCATTTAAAATAATTACGAAAAAAATAATTAATTTAATTTTGATAGTAATGAATTTTTTTATGAAATAGTAAAACAAACTGAGTTAATTACAAATATTTAAAATTAATTGGTAGACGACAATAAAGATAGAGAAAATGAGTATGGAATGGGAATGGGAATGTGGTGTGGTTTTGGTATAATGACTAAAAAATAAATATACTATCAAATCTTGATTAATTAATTTCTATAATTTGGATATTTAAGCTTTCAATTTTTGTTTACCACGTTAAGTATCGAGATTAACAACTAATTACATATTTTATTCTCGTGATATATATATATATATATATATATATTTCACAAACAAACTGATTTATAAGTTATAGGTCTCTTCCTATAAGATAGTCTACTTTTAAAAGTTGACCATGAACAAATTATGTGATATATATTGTTCTAAATTAGGATAGTCTACTTTCAAAAGTTGACAATGAATAATTCATTGCAACAATATCTAGTTTCATGACGTGTATAATTTAACTTTTCAAGTGTTTAATTTTGAAAATAAATTAAAAATCAATTCAAAATAGCTTTTGAAACATTTTCAAAATGTATTTTAAACTATCTCTATAAAAAAAAACGTTTAAATAAAATTTGTTTTTTAAAAAGCATTTTTTTTCTCCCTTAAAATAATGGTTATTGTCGTAAATTTATCCCAATTACTGATCCCCACCTGTTCACCATCAAAATTGATCATCTATTGAATTAAATATCAAACTTAATTAGAAAATAGGTGAAATTGTTTAATTACGATAGAAACACGAGACCCAAACCCTAGATTACTTAGAGAAGCAAAGGTATATGTATAGTGGATGAATGTTTGACCCCAAAGCTAAGATTGATGCATATTAAAATTGAAACACAATAATAACATTTCAATGTAATAATAGTAAGATTGAAAAAGGGAAATAGTTGTTGTTGTTGTCAAAGGAGGTGAAAGATCATTAAAGAAAATAAAAGAAAAAAAGGTCAATAATGCTTGAAATTGGCATGCAATATATTAATGCCTTTTACATATAAACAATGGAAAAAAAAAAAAAGGCTTTTTTCATGAATAATAATAATAACTGAATGAAATTAATGAAACAAAAAGAAAATAAGGTTTTTTTTTTTATTTTATATATAATAAATATTTTATTATTTTAATGCTTTAGTTCTATCATGATTTGAAGGTACCATTCATTTCAATTCCCATAGCTCTTTTTCTTGAAAGTCCATTAATTTTTGCTGCATCACATTTATATTCTTGTTGAAGCTTCTTTGCTTATGTGCAACTTCTAATAATGTGGTCTCTCTTTTATCACCTACCAATGTTTATGTATACACATATCTATAGTTTCATTTATGCCTACATTTGAGGTGGACATTCTTTTTTTGAGTTTGTCGATTAATATTCGAGAGTAGAGATTCGAACTTTTGATCTTTTGATTTAAGGTATATATTTCAAACTAGTCTAACTATTCTGGCTTTGGCAATGAATAAAGAAAAATATTTAATGATAATGTTATACAACTGATATATTACTATCTAAAATTAGAGATTGTTGCAAATATAACAATTAGATTCAAAATATTTGCATCTATAGCAACATTTTAAAAATTGCAAATATAGTAAAATATGTCAAAGTCTATCACCGATAGACCATGTTGAAAATGTTGGTTTATCACTGATAAATCATATGAGTCTATATTTAATATTTATTGAAGATGGAGAGACTAAAATTAAAAAAATTAAAATATAAAACTGAATAAAAATTACAAAAAAATTATTTTAATCTATTTTATATTATAGTTTAAGGTTGGTTTTTTTTTTTATTTTTAATGTAAGACTATTGGTCTTTTTCTAAACTTAATTGCATTAGATCGATTATTTAATTGAGTCATTAAATTTTAATTATGGATGAATTTTATATGACAACTGTTTTTATTTTAAAAGAGGACACCATTTGCCTTTTTTTTAATGCTTAGGTTAAGTTAGCTAATTATTATTTTTAAGGGTTTATTCATCCCTATTTAATTAATTGTTTTCAATGTATTTTGATGGATCTATTTTTGAAAAGTTTATTTTTGTCGGTTGTACTTGTAGTTGTAACTAAATATTGAACGTCTTATTTTTTTTAATCAAATTTAAAATTTGGCAATAAATAAAAATTAAAAAGAAATGACCAAATTGAATATAATTTTGGATTTGATCAAATTTATTTGTTTTCCAATTTTGTATTTGAAACTGAATTGCTAAGAAACACATTTGAAAGGTTATTGATATTAAATATTAAAGAAGATCAATAAATCTAAACTTAGTCGTTTATTTATTTTTTCAAACTCAAGAGAATTAAACTAAAGTCACGTTTACTCCAATTCAATGGAAGTGGATTAGTGGTAATTTTAAAGGTGGGTCTTATGTAATTACTTTTGATGTTGTTTACCTGTGTTATGCTTCTGTGTACTAACACATAGGGTTCACATCCAAATCCGTAACCAAAATCCACAATCTGATTGATCAATGGAGTGTGATCAATTTTATTGCGTACAAAAATGATGTTGTACCATTACTATTATCGTTATGATTTGGGTTACGATCATGGTCATGACTACCATTATTGTTACTCTTTTAGGGAAAAAAAACTACAAATTTAAACATATTTACTGTTACAATTGTCATTATGATTATGGTTAACCATAATGATAACCAAGACCATAACGCTAAGGTAAATTTGAAAAAATTCATAGTTTTAGGTAAACAAGATAAAAAAAACAATCTAATTACATTTGCGATTATGGTCCATTACGTTTGACCAATTAATATAATTTTATTAATATGATTGTTTAGTGGTGATTAAGCTTTTGAACAACGAAACTGCTACCCTTAAAAAGATTAATTTCTTCTCCACAAAAGCTAATCACAAGTATTTCAAGATATTTTTTTCTACCATACTTTTTGTCATCGTAATGGTTTGACTCATTTTATCGTCCATCAACAATTAATATTAAATTTAATTTATCAAAGTCGTTAGTTCTTATCGATCTAATATATAAACATGCATGAGTCTAGTAAAACCATTGATTGACTTTTTTTTAAAAAAGAAATAACTGTATATACTAAATTTAATATTTGTCGAAAATATATTGATTAAATGAAAATGAACTAAATAAGTTTTAAAATCATGAGTACTCAAATGATATTTAAAAAATAATTGTGATTAAATTATATGGATGGGCTCATTTTGAATATTAAAAAAAAAAAGAAAAAAAAAAAGAAAAGGAAAATCTCAATATTCAAAGTGCTTCCATTTGGCAGTCAGCAAAAGAAAAAAAGCATTGTGAACTAAATGCTTTTTCTTTATATGAATTGAGATTGTTTTAATATTTTGCTGTCATGCTTTTTGGCCATACCAAAACAAAGCTTATTGGATTCAACTATCCTTTGCTTCTACAACTCTTTTTCATTCAAATGTAAATTACGTGATTTTTCCATTTCATTATTCATATATATATATATATATATATATATATATATATATATTTTGAAAAAAGATATTTTATTATTTTTATTTTTATTAAGAACGTTTATATTAAATTTATTTATGCTTCCAAATTATTCATTTTATCTTTATATAACCCCGATGTACTTATTTACAAATATAGTAAAATGGCAACAAAAAAGAAAAAAAAAACCTTTAAAATTTACTATATTTGAATTACAAATTACATTTTTGCTTTATATAATAGAGTTCCTGTGTAATAGGACATGGGCTTTTGTCCTTAGACACATGTATTAAATTTAATATTTTATTTTATTTACCGAAACGAACAAACTTTGGAAATAAAAAGTTTAGGAAGTATAACAACAACAATAATAACAACAATAAATAATAAAATATTTTTCATAATTTAGTTGAGGCCATAACTTTTTTTTCCTTTTAACTTAAGACCTTATTTTGCACATTAAGGTTGTTTTTTTTTAAAAAAAAATACTTAAGTAATTGTATTTAATTATTGGATTTACTTTTAAATGTCTTAAATTTATTTCGTATGATCATGTGCGCAAACACAATAATTTTTTTTGTGTCCAATGTTAGTCCATATTTGATAATTATCCATTTGAATAAAGTAGATCTAAATCTATTTTCAAAAAGAAAAAAAAAAATCAATCTAAGATTTCCTATTTTGCATATGCTCCATGTCACATTAATAATTTGATCTATCTATTATTATTATTGTAAATATTTATAAAACTGGAACTCGTGCTTGTTAGTAAAAAACAAGATTTCAAGGCGGTAGGCATTATATAATTTTCATTTTATAGTTTAAGCTTGAAGAAAGGTCGAGAAAATTTTAAATATTTAAAGGACACTTTTAAATATATCAAAATGAACTAGAATATTTATAAAATATAACAAAAATTTAGATTTTATCAATAAGACACTGATAATCACTAATAGAACTCTTTCAACGTCTATTAGTGTATTACACATTGATAGACACTGTTAAAAGTTTATGAGTGACTATTAGTGTCTATCATCGATAAAATTTAAATATTTTTCTATTTTTTTTATTTACAATAATTTTTATTATTTAATGCAAATTTGGATAATCTTTCAAAAAAGTAAAAATAAAAAAGGCTAATTTGGTTACGAAGTTTGCGAACTAATTAAGCTAAAATTATTGTGGCTTTTCATTTACATAGTAATTCGGTGGTCAAAGTAATGAGAGAAAGAGACAAGAAAATTAAATTGAGGAATCATTTTTCCTTTTTTTTTTTTTTTTTTTTGTTTTTCCTCAATTAATTTATTTTATTTGACTATGACCCTTTCGGGCTTTTTCCTTTCATCTTTTTATTATTTAACTGTTACACCCACAATTTCTTGGGCACGTGCAAGCACGTGATTTCTATTTGGCCCCTATTTTAATATATTTAGAATGTTTTGGTTTTGTCTTTTTATCTCCACTCTTTTTCCTTTTTGAACAACTAATGTTGTTTGTTGAGAGAGCAATGGGATCCCATGATCGTCAATCAAGGGCATTTGTGCTATTTACCCCTTTAAACTCTTATGTTTACTATAGTGGATGAAGTTTAATTCTCAAACGTTAAAAATAAATTTTCAACCGTAAACTCTAAACCCTAAGTCCTAGTAAAACGTAATTAAAAATTATTTAGTCTGTTATTTAACTTCGTTTGTTTATTTATCTTTTTTGCTTTTCAATACTAAAAAGAATATATTTTTAAGGTGATATTTGGGACAAATAGTGAAATTGTGAATGCGCGGGATTGTAAAATCCTAAAACCTGTAATGTAAAGAGTATATATATATATGACTTAATTACGACAATATTAAAATTATAAGTACTTGCAAGTTTGATTTCACTAATTTTTGTATTGGGTATGAATTGCAAATCATTTATATATTTAAACAAATCACACAACATGATTTCTTATTAACTCAAACTTAAAAGAAAAGGTGGGAACACACTTGGGATGAGTGTGGACGTAATCTCCAATTTAAACATGATTTAATAGCAAAAAAATATAAACGAGTACAATATTTTGATTGATACAATTTCTAATGCTAATGCTACCAAATTATAATATACTCTTTTTTTTATTATTATTAATTTCGAAATTTGCACTCTCCAATAAATGTAGATTAAAAGTATGATTTATAAGATAGATTGAAATTAAACATGTGTAGACGAAAACTAAGTGGGAGACAACTCAACTTTGGAACAAACACATCAATCATGAACACAAACATATTTATTCAAATATTTGTTCAAATTGTCGGATCTTTTCTTCCCCATTTTCTTATGTAATTGTCGGACTATTCCGATCTGATTGTCGTCCCGAGCGCCCGACATTAAAGCTGGCTGATTTCCGATTTCAATCCCCAAGCTTCTTTTGTCTAATAATATTCATGGTTTATTTTGAATTCCTCAAGATTTGACTCTATTCTCTATCTTCCAATTCACTGAATTGATCTCGATCACTCTTTTAGATAGAATAAAAAGGACAGGAAGTTTTTGAGTATGAAGAGAATCCAATGTCTTCGAAATAATTGAATGGAGTAACTCTTAAATAACTTGTTTTTTAGTAAAAATTTTATTTTGAATGACACAAATTCTAAAAATATTTATAATTATAGCAAAACATCTTATCTACGAAGTTAATTTTAATTCTTATTTTTATCTTTCCAAAAAAAAAATATACATTGTTTTTGTCTAAAATATAATCAATGTAGGGTGTATCAAAATCCACTTTTAATCCCAAGAACAACTCTCTCTAGATTCAAGAATGAATTCCTAAAGGATACATTAAATTTTATTCCCCTTTTTAAAGTTTCAACGTAATGTGATTTGAAGGTTTGTCAAATCTAATACTCATACTCTAGTTTAGGTGTTCAAATTGATGAAGATGTAGCAATACTCATATTGTAACGAGTGACTTTATTCAATTACGGGTGTCTGTATGTTGGGTTGAAACACTTAATTCAATTGTTCTGTTGGTAAGTTTCTTCAACTCAAATAACCCTTATTATTCAACTGAATCAAACCATGAAACATTTGTTGGATTGGATTATTCGGGTCATTTATTTAAAATTTTATTCTAAAAATAAGTAAAAATATTATAAGTTTAAAAAACACTTATTTTTTACATCGGTAAATAAGTTTGGATTGGTACGAGTTTTTTGAATGAACTTATGAATTAATCCAACTCATAAGATTTTCATTTATTTGTACCCAATCTAAATAGATTGAGTTGGGTTGGGTTGATCGAATTTTTTAGGTCAGCATATATTTTGAACATCCCTAAATTCAACCTTGCAGTTTTGATGAGAAAATATTGCATATCTCTGGATCTCTAGTTCCATCTCACACGAGGAGCATCCATTGGTTGGAGAAGAATTTAGTTGAAGGTTCAATAATTAGTAGGTGAGAAACTTTTTTTTTTTTTTTAAGGTTTCGAGCTATAATATCCAAATCTCTATTTCTAACTTTTTCCTACTTAATTTTGTAGCAGCAAAAAGAAGAAGAGAGAAAACGAGGGAGACGTGAGCATTGTCACATATGCAAATGCACTTATCTCAAACAACGACCATCAATCAAAAACTAAAAAACAAAAACTAATCGAATATCTTGAAGACTGCTAATTGTCATATTAGCATATATTGTTTTTGTATCTGATAATTTTCCTTGCGCCCTTAATGGGATGGCTAAACACTTGCTCTCAACTTCATGCCTTAAATTTTCATTAGCCAGAAGTTTAACTGAAATGTAAACTTGTATAGGTGATCATGATTCAAAGTTCAAACTAGATATGCACATTATTTTCCCTTTAGTATAAGAAAGGCTTGGAAGATCACTTCCACTTAGATAATGGCATAACTTTATATATCAAGGTCCACATAAACGAGCATAGTTCAACTTACATAAGTTTGTTCCATCAACTTCGTATTCAGAAGATCGATTCTCCATCTCACTTATTATTAAAATATATAAGTGCGGGGTCAAATGCAGCTCCCATTTTTGTAACTGTTACGGAGAGAAAGCCCAAATGCATATATTATGGGCTTAAGCCCAATAGCCATTGCGTAGTAAATGATATTTTCCAGCCCAATCTTGAGTCCAGTATGCATTGGAAGGAAGTTAAACCTTTGCCCAATATTGTCTGAGATTTATTTCAACATTATTATTTTAATTTTATTGTAACGAATTAAAATGCAATTGCTTCGTTATCATGTAATCGCTTTATTGTTATACTTTTAATTAATTTATAATACATGTAACGAATTCTATACTTAATATAAAATATAAAATAAATTTTAATAAAATGTAAATAGAAGCTCATTTCATCTTCCACGTATAGAGAAACTTTTTTATTTCTTATTTTTAAATTGAAAATAAAAAATGTGCGATCATATCCGTTCATAGTAGCCACCTACATCAAATTTGAATTAAACATATCTTATTAATTATCGAATCAAAATATTGGTCAAATATTTCCGACAAGAACGACCACGCCAATAATTACATAAAATATCCTCTACAATCTCATCCAACCTTCTTTTAATATCTATATATATGTCTGTAAAATTAGATCAACGATATTTTTATGGATACGTTCATTAAGCCGTTTGGTCCCATATTAATCGATAGGGTGATTTTGAGCAACAAAATTAGAGGTTCATTGGCCATAGTGGTAGAACCCAAGTTGTCTGATATCTTTAAAACATTCACATTATGTTTGAAAAGGAACAAGTGCAACCTGGATTGTTGTAAAGTACATAAAAAAGATTAGTAGTAGTTCACAACTACTCAATTATTTAGATCCCATGCAACCCTAAATATTAATTGGACGGTTCCTTTCTTCTTTGGCTTTATGTGTCACAGTTTTATATCCTAACAACTTTAGGATTATGAAAATATTTGAATAATGTATCAAATACGAATTAATGTGTATTATTTGATTCAATCAACTAGATAACATCAACCGATAGCAAGAACTTTTTGTAACATAGTTGGGAAAAATAGAATAATGTAATCGAAGTTTGAGAAAAGGTTTTAAATTCTAAGATTTGAATTAAGAAATAACTTTATTAAAAGAAAACACCTTGTTGGAAACAAGAAAGATTTGAAAGAAATACATTTATAATTTTGTGTTTTGATGCAACTGGATAAGAAAAGAAAGAAAGAAATTTACTAAAATAGCTTTCTAATATGTAATTTGTTACTTACCTATAAATCTCGTGTAATTCCACGGATTTTGATTGTTAAAAAAAATTAAAAAAAAAAATCTACTTCAACCAATATGTCCTCAGACATGGCTGTATATAACATGGAAATCACACTTGAAAAGGGAGGACAATTAGCTAGAGTGAGTGCTGTAGCGAAAATGATTATAAAAGAAGAAAAATTGGTCACATTAAAATTGTTAAATAAACATGATTTAATAAATATAATCTTTGCAAAATTTAACTTATGGAGAGTATTTAATAGAGTTTTAATCATCTATTTTATTCATTGGACATATCCTCATTGCCAATATAATTCATAATTATGATATATATTTTTAGTTCAAGATGCCTTGTGGAGGTATAATTTAGATTAATATAATTATGATACATTATAAATAGGGTTTTTTTCAAATATAGAAAAAAGAAAACAAACTATTTACACTTCAAACAAAAAAACCACTAAAGACAAAAACTAATTACATTTGATTTTTCTATGAAGCGTAAATATTTTGTAAATTTTTCTATTTTTAATAATTTCTCTTGTAATAAACATGAGTTTTTTGAAAAAAGAAAAAAAAAATGCAATTAACGATGCATGGCAAAATCTTATATTTTGTAAATAGATATCAGAATGGTAACTTTATTTAAACATAAAAATTAAAGCCAATTTGGGAAACCTAACCATAAAGATTTCAACCATATTAACTAATACTATTATTTTTTAAAAGAATTTAATTGAGTTCAATTGGAATAAATTTTAATTTAAAATATAATTTAGATTGCGTACTTTAAAATTTGTTTAATTTTAATCTATTTATTCTCAATTTTTTAAATTTAATTTATGTATTTTTAATAAATCTTAAATTAAATTTCCAATATTAATATATTTTGTTGTTTTGTTTTGAAAAAGAAAACGCCGTTATCTATCACAAATTTACTATAAAAATTAATAACAATTTCACATATTTTTATTTTCTTTCCTAAAAAGTATTATTATTATTTAAAGAAAAGAGTGATTAATGGAAGTTATTAGAAATGAGGGATGGTTTAATTGGGAAAATAAAGTCAACCAACCACCAAAGTGAGTGAAGGCTGAAAGAGGTAACAGCCCATGTGAAGCACTCATTCATGGAGGTCCCATTTGCATTTAAATGAAACCTTTTTCTTTTGGTAGGGAATTGCCTTTCCAATCTCACCATTCTTAACCTTGCAAGTGATAGGTACAAAACTTTGCTACTTTTTTATTATTTTAATTTGAGTAGAAAATAGTAAACACAAAAATACGTAAAGATTTAAAATAGTGATATCGTAGTTAATTATAGGTTATAAAATAATTGTTAAAACCAACTATTATAATTGAAGCTTTAGGTCAAACTGGACATGATTCAATTGTAACCATGGTTAATAACTACAAAACTTGTCGTCCGAATAAGTAATCAAAACTCTAGGTCGTTGTATTGGTTATAAGTTGGGGAACAAAAAACCTAAAATGTTAAGTTAGCTCTCTATCTCTCTCAATCTTTAGGGAATAATGGAAGATTCAATGAACAATTGTAGAGTAAATAATGGTCTCTCTCTTACTTCAATTTTCAACTATTAGTTTCTAGAATAGTGGAGATTTTAATGAACAAGCATGCATAGAGTAAATAATTAAATTTTTATTATATTTAAAAAGATTCCTAAATAATGTGACTTTTTTTTTCATAATTATTTATTTGTTTTAAAAATAGGTTTATAACGACTATTTCTTTTGCACATTGGTCTTTTTAGTTATCTACGTTTTAATAATGAAATCATAGTTAGGTTTAAAAGATAACACAAAGAAATTAAAATTATTATAAATAGCAAAATTGTTGAAAATATTTGTAGACTATAGTAAAATTTCAAATTCTATCGATGGTAGACACCAATAGAAGTTTTTCAGTGTATATCCATGATAGATAAGAAATTTTGTTATACTTTATAAATATTTTCATTCAATTTACTGTTTTTAAAAATGCTCATAAAAAATGGTTGACTAAGAATTCAAATATTACATTAAAAAACATGAAAATTACAAAAAAAAAAAAAAAAAGCATACAAAATTGTCAAACCAAAACCAATTAGTTATTGAGGAAGTGCTAAATTACAAATTTAGTCTATAATTGTTCAACCTTAAATAGTATGTAACATGTTTTCAACATTTTTAAAATTTATATATTTATCCTTTTTGCATGTGTCTAATATAACAATTTTAAAAAGTGAAAATATTGTAGATTCACAACATTTTAGACACTTAAAAAATTGAATGATGCATTAAATATGAATTTAAAATTTTGGAGACCTAATATTCAATTTTATCAAATAAATAAAGTTAAAAAACTTGGATGCATTCATCTAAGTATTTTTCCATCTCTCTACCATAAAAACAATAAAAAAAAAAATTACCTTTAATCTTGTTTTTGCGTGATAGAGAGATGAAAAACATATAAATAGGTAGATCCTACCATTACTCTTAATAAAAGTAGTACATGGTGATATATTAATTAATTATCCATTTTTTTAATTATTGAATATTGTTTTGGAAAGTTAATAAAGCTTTTTTTAATGAAAAATCATATCTCTCATGCATATGTTTTGTTTTTCATATATTATCAAATTATATTTTGAAATAATAGAAGTTTTAATGTAGTAGCATAGAACAACAATAATAATGATGTTTATGAACAACATATATTTATAGAATAATAATGGATAACAATAGAGTAGTTGCCAAGCATTAATAATGGCAAAAATCAATGCCTATTATGTCATTTGACCCACATGAGTAATCAATTTGTAAATTTGCCAAGTTTTCATCAAATAAAAGAAAATGTAATTTTGCTCTAAAGACCTTTTTTTAGGGAAATAATTTTAAACAATAAAATTTCTTAAAAATATTTTCAACCCTAGTAAAATATTACAATTTATCTATTATAAACTATCATAATAAACATAAATAGTAATCACGGTCCGTCATAGATAGACTCTGATATTTTGTTGTATTTTAAAAATATATTTTCGTTAATTTGCTATATTTTAAAATAATTTTTTAAATCAAATATATTTGAGACGATATTTTTCTCGAATTTTTAAAAGATGTTTATCTTGTATTTCTTTTTGTATTCTCATTATTCCATACTTTTTTAGTTTTGGTAGGTAAAGGGGTTTTAGTGGTGTTTTAAAAAATGGGCTTCTATTTTTTTTTTTTTTTTTAGAGAAAATAGATTTCTAATTTTTTAAGATCAACATAGTTTAAACTTAATTTTTAATTTTAAAAGTCATAAAATCTAAATGGTGATTTTAAATTTTGAGGGTAAATATCAAGTATGTTTCAACTAGACGGAACTTTAATAATTTAAAATAAAATGTTACCTGTGGGGCCCATCCGCAGTAAAAATGAACTATAATATCCTCAAAAATTAAAAGGAAATTAATGAAAATTTAAATTTCTCATAAAGTGGATCGTCCTTTTATGCTTGAACAAACACAGAAGGTCCGAAAATGGAGGGTAAAAGAAATGAAAAAGAAAGAAACCAATTCTTCACAGGAATCTACAATACTGTAGCGACTTTTGCCTTTTGGCATACCAAACGGTGCAGAAATTGAATTTTTTTTTCAGTCTGGCAATTGAAAACGACGAGACCGAAGTCTAGTTAAACAAAAGGAGGGACTTAGCACCAATTAATTTCTCAGATCTGTCGGATCCTCTCTCATGGATTCAATTCAAGTTGCAGAAAAATCGTAGGCCCATGGAAAACGATTATCTCTTGTTTTCATATACCCTGTTTCAGAATCTAAACTATGCCTGCAGTCAACTATTTTCTCTTTTTTTTTTTCTTTTTTGGCTGTGCTTTGAAGGTGTTCGACGAAATTACCGACAGAACTCGGTTGATTTTTCGGAGCGATTTTCCGGTTTGAATATCGGGTTGCGCAATAATTATAGAGTGATCGGACACCGGCGCCGGCAGGGATGACCGGAGTTTTACATTTTTTTTTTTTGCTCGGAAATTGTTCAACGAAATTACCGAGTGAATTTTCTAGAATTAGGTGTACCGGCGCCGGCGGCATTGAATTGAGTCTACAGATTTGGCTTTGTAAATGGAGAGATTTGGCGTACACGTCACTCTCTTAAAGTAAGGTAACTCTCTCCCTCCGATTCTTAGAATGACAAAATTACCCTAAACTTTATTATTCCCTTCCGAAGTAAGGATATTACCATTTTAACTCTTCACAAATATAATACAATGCAAAACTTATATTTAGCTTTTGAAGTCCGTATAAGCAATAGCCCATATCATGTACAAAGTATCACTAATAGAGTCTATCACAATATTTATATTCAATACACGTACTTATTATTCTTTTTAAGTGCCATCCAATGTAATTGTCCTACTAAATACGAAAACCCATTCAAAATTGAATGAAAATGAGTGCATAGACAGTAACAACTTGAAAATTAGTTTTGAGATATCTATGAAAAAGTTGGATATATGTTATACATTATTTTAATATAGCAAAGGACTGAAAGAGTAAGTTGAAAAAGCAGCCAAACATTGCATCAATCAAGGGGAGTAAAAATGATGCAGTTTGGGGTTAAAAAAGAAGAGTTTGAAATGTTTGTTGCTTAGTGTGAAAAAGTTAGGCTGCCGACTCGTGTGTAGGACCAAATTTATTTCAAAACTTTGAAAGAACATGACAAAAAAAAAAAAAAAAAAAAAAAAAAATCTAATTTCCCCCAAAAAAGCCAGATGTAGTGGAGAAACAACGGCTTAATTCAAGATTTTCACCTTAGAAAATGGATTGCACATGGAAACCCAATTCAAGAAACACACCATTTTCAACCATGGAATAAACTCAACCACCTATACCTGTCCGGACAATACATCAATTACCATCTTAAAGATCAACCGGTTCTATTTAACTCTCCAGTCAGACTTGGAAAGACTATAAAGTTAGTTCCAAGCTGGAACAGGTTGAAATTCTAGATTGATATGGACAGGAAGAATTATTATTGGATTAAATGAAAAAAGTTGAAGGATGATGATGATGATGATGATGTAAATTGGTTTGAATTGAAAAAAACAAAATTGTTTCTTGATAGTGAGAGGATGAAAAACTTTCTAGGCAAGAAAATTTCAAGTTTCTGGTTATCCAAACAGATTCATTGGCTGATGGGATGAAGAAAAGGGTATTAAAGTTTGATAGAAACAGAGTATGAAGATAAGAAAAACAGTCAAGAAGATTCAAGATAATATAATCTGAATTCAGACAATCTGATACAAGTAAAATGTTCATGATTATACTATTAAATTGAAAACAAAAGTATAATAAAGAAGAAAAAAAAACAAAAAAATAAAAGACCACAAACCAGAAAGCAGCAGCAGCAGAAACTACTGCTTTCCCATTGTTGCTCTGAATTATAGTTCTTCAAATTCATCCCCTATACATACAATTTTTGTTTTTTTTTTTTTTTTTTCCTGAAACATAAACATTCTCTGCACTTCTTCTACTCTTCTCTGCCATTTATTTCACAAATTCAAATATCCATAACAATTCAAACAAATAAGAAGAGACTTTCCCTCTTACCTTACCACTCTGTGTAATAATAAAATGCCTTCTTTTTTTTTTTTTTTTTGGTTGCTCTTTTTCCAAATCTTTAAACAAAGTAATTGAGGTTTTTGTAAGAGAGAAGAACATGATGGAGATGGCCATGGCCGCTTTTAACTTGCAGAAATAAATATAATCCTTAAAAAGTCTTTTTGATTATTCTTCCTCAAAGAGCGATGAGCATTGCTCAAGGAGAAAAAATAATAATGGAGGGAGATTGGGAAATTCTTTTAGTACATTGAAGAAGATAAAAAGAGGGCATTTTGTGTAAATTTCTCCTTCTTCTATGGTTGAGTTGAGGTAAGGTTAGAGGAGGAAAATTTCTCAAAAGAATCAATAGAAGGGTGGAGGTGGAGGAGAAGCGTACGAAACTCCATAGATTGGTGGCAATGGGCCTTCGTATACAGGTGATGGTGGTGGGGATGCAGGTGGCGGAGGTGGCGATGGTGATGGTGGTGGTGGTGGAGAGTGATAAACCGGCGGAGGAGGTGAATGGTAAACTGGGGGTGGAGGTGGTGAAGGAGACGGCGGAGGAAGGTATTGGATGGGCGGAGGTGGGGAGGGTGATGGTGGTGGTGGGGGTTCATGGTATTCTATACACGGCGGCGGAGGAGGTGGGGGAGGTTCTATACACGGCGGTGGGGGAGGCGGTGAATAGACCGGTGGAGGGGGAGGTGGAGCATAGACAGGTGGAGGAGGTGGGGGAGATAAGTAAGGATAGATTGGTGGTGGAGGTGAATGTGGAGGAGGAGGCGGCGAGTGCGGCGGTGGTGGAGGGGAGTACATTGGTGGAGGTGGTGGAGAGTTGGGCGGTGGCGGTGAATTGTAGTAGTAAACAGGTGGGGGTGGAGAGAACAAGGGAGGAGGAGGTGGGGGAGAGTTTGGTGGTGGAGGTGGGGGTGATGGTCGGACGCAATACACCGGCGTCGGTGGCGGCGGCGATGGTGGGGGAGGAGAGGGTGGAGGTGGTGGTGGAGAGTAAACCGGTGGTGGTGGGGGCGGTGGAGATGGTGGGGGTGGTGAAGGTGGAGGTGGAGGTGGGGGTGGGGGTGGAGAGTAAACTGGTGGGGGCGGCGGTGGGGGTGATGGTGGTGGTGGAGAAGGCGGTGGAGGAGACGGTGGAGGTGGGGGTGGAGAGTAAACTGGCGGTGGTGGGGATGGTGGAGGTGGAGACGGCGGTGGTGGGGATGGCGGAGGTGGAGGAGGAGAGTAAACAGGCGGGGGAGGGGGAGATGGGGATGGTGGTGGCGGCGGCGGCGGAGGGAGTGGTCGGTAAATGGGATGTGATGCTGATTCAGGTGGCGGTGGAGGGTAAACAGGTGGCGATGGTGTTGGTACAACAACAGGTGGCGGAGAAGGCACCACCACAGGTGGCGGCGACGGCACCACTACAGGTGGCGACGGAGCAACAAAAGAAGGACATCCAAAAGAACTGCAATCCACAGGCTTAGACAAGAACGACTTACATTGCCTCTCAGAGCGTTGAACCGGTCGCTCCGGAATACAGTTCCTCCGATCATCAAAGTCCGGCAACGCCAAGCACGACGGCGCTTCTCCCGTAAAGAAATTATAAGAGTAAGTAAAGTTCTGCAGATTCGGCAATTTACAAATACTGTCCGGAATCTTCCCAGACAAGAAATTATGCGCCACATTCAGCTGCTCCAAACTGACCATTCCACCGATCGTCTCCGGCAACTTCCCAAAAAACTCATTGTGACTCACATCAAACACCGTCAAATTTTTAAGAAACCCAATCTCCGGCGGCAAGCACGATCGAAACCCATTATTCATAAGAATAATCTCATTCAATCTCGTCATATTCCCAATGCTCCCCGGCACACACCCATGAAATTTGTTATTAGCAAGAACAATGACCGAAACCGGCGAGTTCCCAAAATTTTCCGGCAAGTCAAACCGGAATCTATTGTGGTTGATGAAAATGGCATCCAAATCCTTATCGAAAAGCTCCTTAGGAACCGTCCCTTCAAACTCGTTGAACCTCAGATCCAAAAACTTCAGCTCCGGCAACTGAAGAACCACCCGAGGGAACTTCCCGGCGAAGCGATTATTACTCAGATCCAACTCGAACAACAACTTCAAGTTCTTGAACTTGTGAGGAACAGTCCCACAGAACCGATTGGAGTTTATATGAAACAATGCAAGATCCTCAAGAAGACCAAGCTCCTCCGGCAAGTACCCGGCAATGTCGCCGTGGTTAAGGTCAATTCCGGCGACTGTACGGATCGACGAATTATCCGGCGCCGGAGCACAGAAAACCCCTTTGTAGTGACAAACATCAGATCCAACCCAATTCTTAGTAAGATTTGAAGGGTCGGACAGAATCGCTTGCTTCCAAGCTTGTAATGCTATATAAGCATTTCTAATTCTGTCGTTTTCAAAAACAAGTTTAGGATCGACGACGACTTCTTCACCACGGTCACCAAATTCATCTCTGTAGTAAAGGAGTTGGCGTTGACGGATGTAATGAGCTTCAGCATCAGTCAGACCACGGCCGCCATGGCTAGAAGCTTGAAGAAACTCTTCAGGAACAGAAGAAGAAGAAGAAAGGCACAAAAGAAAAGTGCCAAAGAAGAAGAAAAAATGTAAGAAAAGATGAATGTTGAAATGGGTATCGCTCTTCATCTCATATGTGAGACATCTGATTCCACAAAATCCCACTTTCTTTTTCACCTTTCTTCTTCCTTGTTCTTCTCTAAAACCTGAGAGATTTTGGAGAATGGGGGATTTTTTTTTCTTTTTTTTTTTTTTTTTTTTTGCAGTAAAATGCTCAAATCCTTTCTTTGAGATCTGAGCTTCAAAATGTGGGTGTGGAGAGAGAGAGAGAGATAGAAGGATTTGGAGAGTGGAGCGGAGAGATAAAGAAGGAATTGAGAGAGGGTTTGTTTTCTAGGGATTTTGGAGATGTGTGAGGAAGAAATAATACGTGAGAAAAGGGCCAGCTATATTACAGCTCAAAGCCCACCAGATTCTTTTTTTTTTCTTTTATTTATTTTGAAAATTATTCTTTTTTTTTTCCTTTCTTAGAATTTATTCTCTTTATTTTTCTTTTGTTCGTTTTCCTTTTGTTTAAATTCCTTGAAACTTCTTCTTTATTTTACTTTGTTTCGCCTAATTTTTATGTTTATGTATATTTGGGGTTTGTTTTATTTGACTTTTAAGTGCTTAAACATTTCTTTTATTTAAAAACGCTTATTGAAATAATTAATGGGACGTTTGGTGCTGAGACTAGAATTGTGAATTTCAAGATTTTCACTGTTAAATAATTTTTTATATTAAAATGTAATGAATTAGTGTTGGGATTCACAAACTTCTTTGACCAAATAAGGATTGGGATTCACCACTTCACCCCCCTCAATTTGTATACACGATTTCTTAAACCAACCAAAGTGAGCATAGCTTAGTAGTATTGACATGTTCTCCATCCTTAGAGGTTGAAGATTTGATCCCTCATCCAAAATTTTCGTACTAAAAAAATACCTTAGACCCAAACACACCATAATAAGTCAATCCAAACAGTTAATTAGTAATTAAATATTAGAAAATGTTTAATTATAAATTTTCAATGTCTATATTTATGTCTAATAGATTTCGAAACTTTAAAATGTCTATAACTTGAGACATTAAACTTCCAATTTTATGTTCAATGAGTCTTGAGTTTTCGATCTTTTATTTGATAAGTTATTGTTCTACTCAACGTTCTTAAAAAATTTACAAACTCATTAGATATAAAATTGAAAGTTTAAGGTACTGTTAGACATAAACTTCACTTTTATAATCAAATGAATAAATCTTAATAAGGAGAAAACAAATTAATTGCAATAAAAACCAAGAAACAAATGAAAATTTCAAGGGGATTAATCTTCAAAAGTATTTTTATTTTTTTATCAAATTATCAGCAATAAATTAATATTGCTGTCAATATATTTTAAAAAAATTAATAATGTCGCAAAAAGAAAATATAGTAAATATGAAAAAAAATATTTTATTATTAGTTTGAATTGGTATACAATACGGTATAATTGTATTATGATATAAAAAATAAAAATAAAATAAAAATTGTATACTATTCTCATTCCTATTCCTCGTTCAACTCTCAAAGCCAACGCATAGAATAAACCATATATGAAATTACAAAATTGCCCACATCATCTTTGAAAATTCAAGTAGTAGTTGCATAGCATTATGATGAAATATTGAAGGAAAAGAAAAAACCCTGTTAATTAACGAGAGTCGGTGGTGGTGGTGCCGTCAGCCGGCCCTGAGTTGACCGGAAAAACAAAAATACAAAACAAATAAAATTCCGACGAGTTTCCCTCATCAGGACGGCAATATCACGAGAAGCTCGTGTAAATTCTCGTGAGAAATTAAAGAATGGAGGAAATTTGTTGGTATGTAGAGATAGAGAGAGAGGCGAGAAGTAAATGAGGTGGGCGTCACGTTGGGTAAGGAATTGATTTGAAAATTTAAAATAATAATTATTATTATTGTTATTGTAATTATTTATTATTATTATTATTCAAACTGTTTTTTCCGACTACCGATGCTCACGGGAGGCTACTGTGTGTTTTTCTAAAGATTTCATGCCGTTCATGTCCCCTTTGTTAATTTTTTTTTCTTTTTAAATTTTATTTTGAATTTTTAAATGCAACTTTTCTACGAATTTTAAAGATAATTAATATGGTTTTTGTATTTTGCTATTTACCAATTTGCCCATTAATTCAAATATATAGGCATAAGGTCAATATTTCCATCATTGCTATAAAATTATGGAAGGTGGAAAACTAAGAGTAGTCTACCAAATCGAATATATATAAACAAATATGGGATTAAAAATTATGGGGTTAAAATATTATTTTAATTCTTATATTCTAAAGTTTATTTAATTTTAATCCTTCATCTTTTCATTCTCTAATTTTTTTTAGATTTAGCTCTTTAATATTAGTTTATTTTTTATTTTTTAATTTTATTTTATATATAGCTTTTTAACAATAAATTTTGAAAACATATTTTATTTTATTGCACTGAAATAAATTTAGGTAAACATTAATTTTGAGGAACCAATTTTAAATTTTATAAAAAATACGAAGACTAAAATTTAAAAAGTACGGAAACTAAAAGTGGAGAAACTTCAAAATATGAGACCAAAATGCTTTTTATTTGTTTCGAATATTTAAATAATTATTGTAGAAATTTGTTCATCAAAATAGAACAACTAATTTAAAAGTTATTGAATTGGTAGTTAATTAGGAAGTGTTTGAGACACTGAGTTAGTTATTATATTGTGTGCATGTTAATAATTTATATTTGTGATGCAACTATTATAGTATAGGTGGAAAAAAAGAATGAGAGAAATAATGGGTAAAAATAGTAAACATTGTAACAAATAAGCATTTTGAATAGTAATATTGTAGTTAATTGCATATGATAATAGTTGAAAACATCCCTATTGTTCATGTTTTTTCTTAAAAAAAAAACATTAACTATTATAATTTGAGCTCCAAACATAGAGTCAGTATTAATAGCTCACTCAACCCACTTGAAGTTTGGGGCCCAAACAACCCCTAGTTACAATGGGATAGCTGTAATGGGAAGAAATTTTAAGGTTAATAATTAAGTGTGCAACAATATTTTTTTAATAATTGCAAATGTAGTAAAGTTTAACAAACTTCGATATAGTCTATCGCTAACCTCCAAGAGTTAGAATTAAATTTTGTTATATTTACAAATTTGTTATATTTTGCTATATCTGCTCGTACTTTGGTACGAGTGTTATATTTGCAATTATCCCCACTATCTATAGAAACAACATTCACTCTTATTTTAGCAAGTCAATCAAAATAACTTAAAATTGTACTAGTATTTTACTTTAAAAAATATATGTTGTTTGACATTTTGGACGTTTTCATGAGATGCATATGAGTGAATACGTACGTATTGAAATAACTCATCGGTGTGTGAAGATGGTATCCATTATAGCAACCAACTCAGTATAATTAATGTGACATCACATGAATTGCAAGGGATGCAAGAAAATGTCTTATGCTATCAAATGTTTAATTTGAATTCGAAACTATAGTCCAACTTTTGTAGTATGTTGCATTACAATGTGTGACAAAGATGACGTTCTTATAGTAGGATATGGTTTAGGGACATACAAAGGTGGAAATTGATGCATGTGTAAAACTCAAGTAGTAAATAGGTATCATGAACCGAAACCATGTCTGAATGAGAATGATTCTAAGGGTATTCAAGTGTGGTAGAGAAAATATTTTTAAATTCCAATTATATAAATACATGTACCAACAAGTTGAACCTTTTTTAGTGACTTGATCATATAAACTTCAAGGTTATGTATGATTAAGTTGGATCAGTCGTGAAGATTTGTGACCTCCCTAAAATCTTTTCAATGCAACATGCATGAGGAAAAGAGACATTGAAAGAACATCTATTAGTAGAATATATAATGTGATGTTTAGACATATATTTGTCGTATAACAAATGTGAGATTTGAAGAATTGAATCTCAAACTTTGAAGATTAGTACATATTAATGACTCTCGAGTTATACTAATGTTACCAATGCTAATCTTGGATTGATCAATGTAGTTTACTTGGGGTATATCTCAACGAGCACAAGGCACACGTAATTATCATGGTAGATCATTACTGTGCAATACTACAGTAACAAGTTGACATAGCATCACAAAATGAACATATGTGTTACGAAAATGATTGTACCCATTCTAATGAACTTATTTTTTGTAGCACAAATAGTTATGAAAACAATAAACCAATTTTTTATAAGAAAGACTAGTAATTACTATTGAAATGAGTCGTTCACTTTCAACTTGACCTATTGATGCATATGTTTCTTTTAGTAATCATATAATATAATTGAATCTTCCCCTTCACAATTTAATTTGTTTTTTTTTTAAAATAAAGTAGATAAAAAGTGAAATTAAAAAAAAAAAGTACAAAAGTAATTATAACATTATTTTAAAATCGAAAATGGTTATTTAGTGCTAGAAAGTTAAAGCAGAAAGGACACGTAAACGTAATCAGCGAATTAAGACATGCGTTACTTTCATAAATCCCCAAACAACCTTACATTTATTACCAAGTCAAAACATCGTCACTCCAGTTTCGATCCGCTGCGGGCGTTCACATCGTACATGATGCTGGTCCAACATCAGATTTCGTTAATCAAAGAATATCCGACGGTGAAAAAGCTATGCCAGGTCAGATCACATCAGCGCCCCCACGCTAAGAAAGTGACAACCAGTAGCCAGTTTGGAAGTGGGTCCCACGCGTTCCTTCGGCTGGATCGTCGGCGTTGATGAGGGGCCCATGTTAGTGTGGTGCACCGCGTCCACATTCTTGTCAACGCGCCCAATTTTGTATTTAAACAAATAAATAAATAAACAAGAGAGAAATAATAAAACTAGACTGTGAAAAAAGAATAGACGCGTTTTTTGCTCTACAACTTCTTCGACACGTCAGCCTACAGCGAAACTTTTTTTTTTTACATCCTCTTGAACACGTCAGCCTACGGAGAGACTTTTTTACAGCTAGGACAGAATTTTTGTTTCGTTGGATTAAGCTTTTTTTTCCTTTTTCTTATTTGTGAAGATTAATAACATCCAAAATTACCCCCGTCTCTAGTTTAGGTAAATTCAAAATTTTGAATTTCAGTGTCTTTTTTTATTTTTTATTATTTATTTTTGGATTGATTAATAAGATCAAAATACAAGTCTGGTTTGGATTTGTTTTTGGCCAAAATAAACATTGAACCGACAAATTAATTTAAGAAAGAAAAATAAATAATGAAGAAAATCGAATAATAACTATATCATTGTACTACAAACCCAACGTACCAAAATAGATATTGTACCAACTAAAATTGATAGGTCCATCCAAACTAATCAAACTAACCACTAGTTTCTATTTTATACTTTAGAAAATTTAAACCTAAGCACTAAATTTTAGATGTATTTAGAGCTAATAATATTACGGCTCCTTGTTCAATTCTTTCGAAGTCATAAGTTTCGGTTGTATTTTCAGATTTCAAACTGTAACGATCTCTACATTAACGTTCAAATTCAAACAACTGTTTCTTAAAAATTAGAGGAAGCAATTGAATATTTGTTTACTTTTTATAATTTAGAGCAACGATGGAGAGTGGGGGTTTAAAAATGCAACATTTTAGATGTTCGAATAATAATGTCTTTTTTATTTTCCAGTTTCGACAGTACGAAAGATTGGAGGATTCAAACTTTTAATTGTGTTTAAACCATACTTAATTATAAATAAAAAAAGAGGTAAATGTATTGTATTAGACTCGTATTAGTGATATGATTTATCACTAATAGACCTCAATAATCAAATTTAAATTTTATCATCTACAAAAAAAAAAAAAATCATATTGTGTTTTGTCAATATGAAATTAATACATTTTCATTCGAAAATGATTTAAAATACATTGTCGTGGAAAAACTTAGCTTATGCGCGGGTCTTTGGGTTCTCTACCAACTTATTCCTCTAGTTTGCCCTATTAGCTGACTCACGGGAGAGTACTCGCACCATTGTGTTGTTGAGCAAAATTCATTTTGATGTCTAAGTTAGTAAATGGAGTATCTAGTTCAGCTCTTCCCTTTCGGACCTGTTGAATAAAGAGATTTACAAGATCTGTCCTCTAAAACCTTCCTGGGATGATGTGAAAAGTCAACATGTGTTAGGGGAAATGTGATAGAGATTGTAGAACGTCAAATGCAAGCTCAGTTCAACTATTGAGACATGCATTCTCCAATGTCGCCTCTCAACATTCAGTCGCCTGTAGATTTAGGTATTGTCCCGCACAACCCTCGACAACATACTAAATAATGATTTAGAAAATAGAATATGTAGTTGAATGCAGTGAAGTTACAATCCTTAAAATTCGATTATTTAAAAATTAATACCCACATCTTGAAGGCTTAAAATAGGAGAACCAAAAAATAAAGTAATTTATTTATACATTTATTAAATTAGAAATTGAAGTCTACCCTCTTAATCATTTATCCATCACATCAAGAGACAATGGTTTCACTGTTTTAGCCGCAAGTAATCCAAAAACGCATATTTCATGTTGCAAAATGTCATTCAAATTGACAGCTTCACTTACCTTTTTTTTCCTCAACAAGTTCGTTAAATTATTAGAAAGACCTTAAAATCTTGTTGAGATTTAATTATACTCCTTAAAAAAACGATTTTTATTTTTAAATTTAAAATTAAGTTTAACGTGACAACAACTCGGGTATAAATCGACTTAAAATTGATCGTTATCTTTTGAAATGAAATAAATTGTAACAGCAAATTCAATATCATGAATAATTTGTATAGATTGATTATCGTGTGAAGTTTTTTATAAATTATTTTCTTAAAAAATATATTAAAAAGGACTTTTGGTCTCTACTTTCATGAAAATAATAATTTTGTCCATAAATTTTAATTTGTAACGATTTAATTCATGTACTTTCAATTTTATAGTAAGGAACAATTTAATCCTTGTACTTTCAAATTTGTAATAATTTAGTTCATAACGTAAAAAAATAATCAAAATTATATGCCAATTTTTTTTAAAATTTTATGATATAGACTATATATATTGTAAAATTATCCCGTCTCTAATTAGTTTATCGGTTTATTTTTTAGAAAAAAATCTCATTAAATTTTAATACTAATTTATACAGTAAAGATTAAATCATACAAACTTTAAAATATAAGAAATAAATTGATCTACAATAAAGTTTCATTACTAAATTGTTACAAAATTAAAAAGAAAAAAGAAAAAAATTAGTCATTAGAAATTAAAATTTAAATACTAAATTATCACTTCCGTGTAAAAGCTAAAAGTTTAAGAAGCATAAGTGATTTTCAACCTTAAAAAAGGATAATTTTAAAGTTCAAGTTTTAGAATAAAACACTAAAAAGTTAAAAGCATATTTTGGTATTTTGTTTTTATTCATTCAAATTCAAATCAAAATAACAATAAATTTGAATTTAATGTATAAACCATCACCAAAGTGTATAGAAATAAAAGATATATAAACATAAGTTCTGACAAATTCAGAAAACTGAATAAAATTTATTTTAAATTTAATAAAAAATGAAAATCACGTGGGGCCCTCAATCTTTTAATTTTTAATTTTTAATTTTTTTGACAAAAATTGATTAAAAAAGGATGGAGAGAAAGAAAGAAAATGATTCACTGTGGCCGACAATCAAGTATGAATATTGGGAAAGTGGTATACGCTGTGTTGTGCTTTGCAATGGCCAACCTATCTTTTACTATTTTTTTTTTTTAATAATAAAAAAATATTTAATCATTTATTGATTTTAAATTTTGAAGGACAATATTCTTTTTACCCATTTTTCAAAAGGCTTCTTCAAGCAATTTTTGTACAAGATGAAGAAACGAATTTCGACTATTCTCGTATGTTCAATTTTAATATTTTTTTAATAAATCAAAGTCAACACTTTAGAATTCAACTAATTCAATGATAGTAAATAGTCTATTTCACCCTTCAACTCACCAAATAAATACACAACCAAGTTTTTTCTTCTAAAAAAGTTTAAATTTCGAAATAAAATGTTTATTTAAAATTAAATTTCCCAATACTTGCTTGTTTTATTGTTTTTTAATATATATATACACACATACATTAAAAATAGTATATAAACTGCATGTTTTTTTTGTAAAAAATAAAAAATAATTAAAACCATTAGACCATTTATTAGTGTCTTATTGAATTCTAAATCACATTCTACGAATTTGAATTGAATATTTTGTTGATAATACAATGTTTATCGTTAAGGTTGGGTACATGTTTAGATTGACTTTCTAAAGGGTTTATAAATGCAAATATATATATATATATATATATAGATTATTTTATTTATAAACACCTCTAAAATCCATTTAAACACTCTTAATTTACAGATTATTATAAATTTAACGATCTGAGAACTGAGAACTTCTGTAGAAGTATTAAAATTTTGTTTATTGTCTTGAGTTTAGAAGTGTAAATTAATTTGTGTAGAAAAATACATAAAATTCGTTATTCTACTAAAAAATGTATTGTTGTTGTGATTGAATATATATACATATATATGTTTGATATTTTCAAATATAGTAAAATAAACTAAAATATTTACAAAATATAACAAAATTTTAGATATTATCAATGTCACTAATAGACACGAAGAGAATTATATCAGTGTCTATTATTGATAGAATCTGAAATTTTGTTATATTTGTAAATATTTTTAGTAAACAGCATGGAGCATGGAGCATGGACAGTACTAGAGAGAGATTAGAGGCCAATATGCCAATGTGGAAGAGTAAAGCCAAGTGAGTGGAACAAATTGTGCTGAGCTGGATCCTATGTGGTGCTGACTCATTATAAACAATTATCGACTATAAAAAAAATTCATTAACTTCATCTATTACAGTATATTTGAAAGTGATTTGAAAAAAGTTTAAATCGTTTTTTAACATTTTCAAACCCATTCCAAATCAATTCACTAATAATTTAAAATCACTTTGATGATAATTCAATTTGTGTAAATTGAATGATAGAAGTTATTTTGAATATAACATAAGTAGTTTTA
The DNA here is from genome assembly GCA_037974625.1 of Cucumis cinereus. Classification (NCBI taxonomy): domain Eukaryota; kingdom Viridiplantae; phylum Streptophyta; class Magnoliopsida; order Cucurbitales; family Cucurbitaceae; genus Cucumis; species Cucumis cinereus. Next base: position 15,039,584 of record JBBPDJ010000019.1, read on the forward strand.
ACTATTTCAAAATTACTTGAGATTAAATTTCATATCGAGTTTTCAATCCATCCGTACAAATATGAATCCAAATCTATAAAAGGACCAATAATTTATAGTTCAAAAATCAAAACCAATGGTTGTCGTGATTCAAGTTACAAAGTGAAAGAACAAAAAAAACCTCTATAACGTTATAGAGTTGATAAGACAAATTTATATTAATTGAACCAATTTCGAAACAGTATATTTTGGATATTGTTACTTTGAATTTGTATTTGACACGTCACTTACCAATTTAATGTTTGTTCATTGGATCCCACAAAATGCTTACATGCTTCTTTTATGGTAGTGGTAGAAAATCTTCCCTCTTTCACTCCATTTCATTCATTGTAAATTGTAATTAGGTTTGACTTTTTTTCTTATTTTTTATTTTTTAATAATGCACCAAATGCTGCATTAATGTCATCTCCAAATTTATTCAATCAGTTGCTTCAAATACTTCTTTTCCAAATTTTATAAAAGATAAATTAAATATTAATACATTTTCAACAATAATATTCATAAAAATTGATGTTAATAGACTTCTATCAATACATTGATAGACATTGATAGAAGTTTATTTATACAATTTTACTGTATTTTGTAAATATTTTTAACAGTTTTATCATTTATAATAATTTCTTTCATATACATGAATGTGTATAACATGTCCGTATTAATATGTTGGTGCTATTTATTTATGTTGAAACAAAATTAACTCATAAGTTTGTTAAACTAAACTGATGTTGCAGATGCTTTCACCACTAAAATAGGTTTTAATTGACATTAATCACTTTAATTAAGATTGAAGTTTGATATTTTTTTTCACACATGTTAAATTGTGTAAACATTTTATATTTAAAATCAAATTAAAATATTTTGTTTTATGTTTAATTGACATTGACATTAGTTTTAACCTCAACAGGAGGAGAATACAATGGGAGTGTGTTTTGAAAACCCATAATTGGCATAGTTTTCATTCCTAAACCTATGTTTTTGGAGGATAGTATGCTTATAATTAAACAAATTAGTCAAATTTAGTTAAATGATTGTCCAATCATTTGAACAATTCTAAGATTAATTATTTTTTAGTTATCCAATAAATATGAATAATTCATGGATATATATATATATATATATATATATATATATATATATATATAATTGTTAGATTACTAAACCTTCCAACTCAAAATCAACCTTCCCCACATGGGGTTTAATGGAAATTGGAGAAGTTGTTGAAACATTAATATTTAAATTAATGATAATATAAATAATTAATAGTTGTGAGTTACATTAACATAGTTCTACCACTTTTAAAATTTTTGTTTTTCTATATTTTGGATTTTTTTTATTATAGTTGTAAGTTCAAATCCTTCCTTATATGATTTATCATATTATACTATTTTTAAAAAATACACTTTACAAATTATGACATTTTATTGGTTAGTTTAAACACAAAATACACTCCGACTTATTTTATGACACATCATATTAGTTATATTAAAATTATGGAAAAATTTTCAATTTATACCATAAACTTTGGGATTTTTATCAATTTAAATTTTAAACTAATAATAACATCAATTTAAAACCTGAACTTTAAGCGTTGTATCAATTTTAATTTAAACTTTTATGAGTGTATCAATTTAGACCTCAAACTAATATACATGCATTAAATTAAACCCTCCAATATCTTTTATTTTGATACATTTGTGAAAGTTTGAGGTTCAAATTGATGCATTTATGAAAGTTTAAAATTTAATTTGATACAATTATTAGTTTAGAGTTTAAATTAATACAACATTCAAAATTCAAGGTTTAAATTTATACAATTATTAGTTTAGGATTAAATTGATACACAACTATTAGTTTAGGGTTTAAATTGATACAATCCTAAAGTTCATGGAAATAAATTGATATTTATCGTCATCAATAACTTAGCTCAATCGACATCCATATATACTGAGAACCAAGAAATCTCGAATTTAAATCTCATCCTGACTGTACTCAAAAAAACTTTAAAAAGTGATATTTATCGTAAAATTAATTAACAAGAATGTATAATACTCTATATTAATTAAAGTATAAAATGTACTTTTTATCTTTTTTATTAGGATGTAGTATAACACCAAGTTGTAAATTTGGAAATCTTTTTTTTTTTTTTTTTTGTCTTTAATTATTTATAATATTTGAATAATTTTATGTGGAGAGCAAAGAAACGAATAAAGAAAAGCAAAAACGCGTAGGAAAAAAGAAAAGGATAAGGAAAAGAAAAAGAAAGGCGTGGGGAAGTCCTATGAGTTTAAGGACGCAAATTACGGAGCTAAATATTGAAATTCGTTTTTGTTTTAAATTTAACTTTGCTTAATCAGCTTAAATTTCCTTTATTTTATAAGAGAAAAATGGGATTAATCATAATTTTGGTTTAGAAAAAGAAATTAGAGTTTAATCTCTATAATTGTAAAATTATAATTTCATAATTTCATAGATTCCAAAAAACTTCAAAGACAATTTTTATGATAATAAAATCTTTGTAAATAGTGGTTGTGATAAAGACTATTTAGAAAGGTTATTTTATCCAAATATAAGAACTAAATTCTAATTATAAATTAAAGTGATTAAATTTTATTTTATTTTTCACTATAGAGACCAATTTTATAATTTAAGAAAAAAAATTTAGGTTTCGTTTGATTTGGGATTCATTTTTGTTTTTATGTTTTCAAAAACAAAAAATACAAAGAAAATAATAATAACGTATTTGATATACATGTTTTTAAAAATAATTTCTAAAAGCTAACGCTTGAAATAACTCATTTTCAAAAAGAATAAAATGACGTTTTCTTTGTTTTTATATTTTCTTTTCATAAATTGTAAACATGAAATATACTATTGCATTTTCAAATTCACAACCAAACAAAATTTTGAATTCTGAATTCCAATTTCAAAATTTTAAATTAAAACCAAACGTGTTTTCGAATACAATAAAAAATAAAAACGTTGTTTTGTTTTCCACAAAATTGCTTGTTTTCCAAAATAATTTTCAGATCACTAACCAAACGAAAACTTATTAAATTCGATTAAATTTTAACTTTTATCAATGAGAAGGTCTTTTGAATAATTGTAAAAAATGACAAGTAGACAAAATATTTACACTGACAAAATTGTGTTTAACGAATTATTATTATTCTTTAAAAAAACTCCAAATTTGTTCTTAGAATTTTTTTTTAAAGGTATCGTTATATGATTTTAGTGGGTTATTTAATGTATGTATGAGATAAAATTGATAATAAGATTCAAAGAAAAATGACATAAGAGGGAAGGTTTTGTTAGATTTTGTGCAAAATTATTTAATTGTTAATTTATGAATGAACTTCAATTGGTGCCTTAAGTTTAATACTATTGAAATTATTGAATTTTCAGAGATCATTTTTTCTTTTTGTCTGTAAAATTATTGAACAGAGGGTGGAAATTGTAACAATTAACTAATCATAGGGTCTAATTCGACGAAATTAAAATTTTAGAGTGAAAATTGATATAAACATGATAAGTTTAGAGGTAAAAATATATTATTTTTCAATATTTTAAATCTCATCATATAACCACTTTTAAAAAATAATTATAACTACGACGACTTTTTTTCTATTTTAATTCAAATGGGTTTCATTCTAATAAAACAATTGAATTAATAGTCAAATTTAGAAATAAAGATAAAATATTTTAAATTCTACATTGTTTGATTTTCATTCTAAAGAAATAGCGGAACATTTAGATATAAACTAAAAACAAGATCGTCATCGAACGGTTGAATAGAAACTTCTGATTCTTTCATTCATAATTTATGTATTAAACAAATGAACGAAATTTCAATTTTAAATTATACAAAAAAAAATGGATCCATTTGACGAAGGGTTAAAAATAATCAAAAAAAAAAAATGTACAAAGTGAAACTTAAACCTATATGTAAAAGGACTGGAAAATAATTTTATCACTAGACTATCTTATGATATTGATATTATTTTAGTTTTATATATATATATATATATATTATATAAAGAGCATAAAACTGGAGGGACTCGAGCCTTCGAACCTATCTTAAATCTATGGATTGATAAAGTCATTGTCTAATTTACACGTATGCATTATTATTTAGAAAATTCAGAGAAGAACCGTAGTTAATAAAAAAAAAATGAACAGATAATGATATTACCATATCTATTAATACACTTAGGAGGTTCGTATTTCAATTTGATATATTGAAATATGGTGGAGCCAATTTCATTAAATAAAAAAAGATACATTTTCATTTAATTCACCGCCAACTATCACGTTAAATACAAATAATATAAATTCTCACAGAAAGTCTTTATATATATGGAACTAAGAGTGCGTTTGGTAATGAGCTAAAATCATTTGTTCACTGACTAGAATCACTTTTGTACAAAAATATGGTGTTTGACAACTTAAATAATATAATTTTAGAAACACGAAAAATCACTCAAAATTGATTTTTGAAGTATTAGTTTTCTAGTGATTATTGAAAAAGAATTAACCGAGAATCACCAACTAATTTATATAGTTTTTGAAATACCCAAAATACCATTTTTTCAGTAATTTGATAGTTTTAGAATCAATTTTGGTATCAAACATGAGGATTGAAAATCAATTTTTAAAATATAAAAATCATTCTTAAGACTTCGTTACCAAATATAAATTTAATTATTTAAAATTAAATTTTCAAAATTAATTATACCTATTTTTTTTTCTCTAAAATCAGTAATAAACTATTACTTTCAAACACACTTTAAATTGATGGGTAAAATAGCAAAATAGAATTTTTTATAAAAAAAGTCTATTAAGAGTATTTTGTGACCGATCAGCAGAAAAAATGGTGAAGCACTTAAAAGTGGGACCCACAACCCATGTTGTGGGGACAAACTTAAGTGGACCATTAAATTCTTGCATAGTGGGATTCATGTTTGATCTTTCACCCACCACATTCCTTAATTCAAATATATATTGCTCTTCTAACAAAATCACCTCAAAAATATTAATTTCGTCCTTTTTATTTGGTTCATTACCTTATTTTTTTTAATATTTAACTTTATCGGTTAATTAAAAAAAAATCTCTATTATTATTTTTTACCTGATTTTCAAATATGATTATTACTTAACCAATTCCGATAAAAATAATTTTTTTTAAAAAACAAACTTGGTAATATTATTATATTCATTAATATTTTTCTGGTTGTTGTTATCGTTATTAATGTAAATACAAATTAAGTAAGCCGATGCTTAAATTTAATTGTTTGATTAAAGTATAAATATATCAAGGTTTGTTGGAGAATTCACATTTTTTAAGGAAAAAAAAAAAGTCAAACAAAATAATTCCTAAGCCGGCCATTTTTTTTTTCTAAATAATTATTTTCCTTTTGGGAACAAAATAACCCTTTTATGTGATTAAATTTTGTCTTATTTGGAGTTGGGTTAAATTTGTGTAAAAACCATGGGTTTATAGAAACCGATTATTTCGGGAGTTCTACAATTCTAATATAAGTATATTTAGAATAAGTATCCTATTTGATAATGAATTTAGTTTCGGTCTTTTATTATAAGAAAAAAAAAAGGGTTATTTATTGTAGAAAAATGATTATTTCTTGGTTTTACTTTTAAATATTGATTAAAAATTAATTAGTTATCAAAGACTTGTTTTTTAAAAATTAATTTTTAAAAACAATAAATAAAAAACAAATGAGTTATCAAATATGTCTTAATTTTTTGAGTTTAAAAATCTTTTTTTGGTTGAACAAACAGAAAGAGTTAAATAAATTGATTCAATTTAGAAACATAAAATTAAAAAAATAAAAAAGAATGAAGTTCCCAAACAATGATCTCACAATGCCATGTTCGATTTTGTATTTCTCAAAAAATAAAATAAAATAGATAAATAAATAGTCAATTTAATGAACTTTTAAAATCGAATTTAAATTATGATTGATTGGCAGCATGTCCCTGGATTATAAGTTACAAAGGAACTAGCTAATCAACTGCCATGTGGTGGCCTTTTTTATAAAAGAAAAATAAAAGTTTAGAAAAAACTTTTGAATTACAAAATGAAACTGATAATAATCTAATGTTCTGACTTGGAGAGAATCAGTAGAGGTCAAAATTATACAATTATTTGGTTATGTTCTCAACGAGTTGAATTCCGCTCCTCATACTCTTGTTCATAAACGTTTCATTGAAATTCATTTTTCGTAGTTATATTTTTTTTCTTTTGATCGGTTATTGAAGTGTTGTAAGAACATGTTTCTATCTTCTTATCATAGTTGGGTTATGACTTTTTTGTTTATATCATCCTAATCAGTAACAATGATATAGACATTCTTTTAATAACCATAAATTTTAAAAATAAATTATACGAACAAATTTACGTACCTTAATTAAGATGTAATATATTCGAGGCTCGAATTCTGACCTCACATATTACTAAGCTTAATTGAAAATAAATTAAATAAATAGAGCCAAAAACACCATTTGAGGTGAATTTAAGGTTTTCGCAACAACTACAACAACTAACAAACTTGACATACAGTTTGTCATACTCACATAAATTTAATATATTCTTGATGGTATTCACATTAAATAACATTGACATTATTATTATTATTATTATTATTATTATTATTATTATTATTATTATTATTATTATTATTTGTCTAACTTCATGATCATAAGTAATCATAAATATGTGACAAAGTTCATCATTATATTATTTTTCTATTATATTAATACAAGACAATTGTCGACCTTATATATGTGGAGGATTATATTTCATTTAATATTCAAAATGAATAGACAAAACACATGGTTTTCAAAAGTTATTGCCACGTATATTCACAGAGAACATGTAAGCAATTCATTTTAGGGGAACAAATAATATTCTCAACAAAATTAATAAAAGAATTCTGTAAATATTATAAATATTCTCAATAAAATTAATAAAATAATTAACACTATATCTTATTTTATAAAGTACAATATTGTTGTGGAACTGCGTGGAATAGGTCGCCAAGAAAATTATTTTAGCCTTTAGGACACATAATTTGTCTTAATTTTAACTTTCATCTACTGTTATCTTAATAACTTCATATTGTTAAATTGTGTGTATAACACACACACGCACACGCACACGCACACACACGCGCGCGCGCACGCACACACACGTTGAAAAATGTCCAAAATGTGTTGGGAGTTCAGCTCCCACGATGCAAACGTCATTGAGAGATTAGTCGAAGAAAATCCACCGGGAGATATGACCAACTCCCAAAGGGTATTATTGCTTAATTAATTATTTTAATCAATCCAATCATCTATGTTGAAAGATGTCATTTTCCATGTTCTCTTTTAACTTTTATTTTTCTCTTTTAAACCACTTCTACAAATTTAAAGTTGAACCGTTATATTATCTTCTTATTCTCCTCTAAACTTTCATTATATCACTTAATCTTTTAAAACTTTAAACATGACGGACAAATGTAAATAGAAAAATTTACATGATATGATGAACATCTCTCATTCAAAAGTCACACAACACGCTTTCGAGTTGGCTACACATTTTTTGTAGTTGTTATATATTCTTTTAATAGGAAAAAAAAGTAATAAAATATATTAAAATTAAGACTAGGTTAGTATTGAAATGAGCAAAAGAACAAAAATCAAAAGGTTCCAAGTTGTTTTCCAACATTATTAGATTAGATTACCAAACAACCCCTTTCAAAATGCTTAGAACCAAACCCAATATTAATACACAAAGACCAGAAACCGCCAACACACGACACAATGCTTTGGATTCGTTGTAAACGCGTACGCCGCAAACCCTCCCTCTAACTTCCATTTCCAACACGAAACCCTTCCATAATATATACACATTTTATTATTATTATTATTATGATTATTATTAAATTTATCGTATTAAATTTTCGTGGATGCACCAATATTTTTATTGATATGTTTCTATTTTTATAGATTTGATATCGATATAAAAAATGAATTGATAATTTTTTCTGTCGAAAAAAATTCATTAAAAATAAAAGAAGTGAGCAACAAAATGCTACTTTTAAAAATGTTGACATTGACATTTTATCAATATTTTTGTTGAAATTTTTGTGAAATCCAAAACTCGATATTTTCGTTAACATTGAATTATAAACTTAGTCTATGTTTAATAGAGGTTTGGATTTTAAAATGTCTAACATGTCATCCATTCGATTCATTTTCTTAATAAAAAAATTGTGGAGTAAAAAAAATTTAAGTTTTGACCTAAACAATTACATTATCAATTAGTATTTTGTTGACATCAATTTTATGCTCAATAAATTTTAATTTAAAATTAGTTTCATGTCCAATAGTCTATAAGTTTCTACCACGATTTCATACCGTATGTCATATGTGTTAGTGATTCAAATAGCTCACTTCGTTATTGTATTTAAAAAAAAAATATTAAACGAAGAATTGAAAGTTCATAGATGTATTAAATACTTTTAAACGTCGGATATTATGTTACATAAAAATCTAAAATTTCAATTTTTTGATATCAAATTAAAAAAATTGCTGTGATATGGTTATTATTATCTATTTATTTATTTATTATTCCCTTTTCGATCTTTTCTGTCAGTGCTCTGTCTCTGTCGAGCTGGTTTGTCGAACTCGGTTGGCTAATGGCTTCCTTTCCATTTCCATGGATAATGTGAAAGAAAGGATTATTATAAAGTTACACAATCATTGGGAACATCTCACCAAAATGCCTTCGTAGAATATATAATTTTCAAAACCACACTAAGGATTTGAAAGGGAAAGGAGAGCTAGAAGATTGCTCTAAATTTTTTTTTTTTAAAAAAAAAAAATTTACACCACTCGAAAATATTAAATTTATATTTAACTCGAGAGTTAAAGAGAAAGTGATCTATTTATAAAGAGTCGCCGGTTGTACATTTATCATCTTTCATCCCGTATAAATATATGAGTCTATATATACGAATTCGAAGTGTTGGAAATATATTGAAAAAACTAACTTTTGGTTTAAAATCGATCACGTTTTTGTCCTTAAATGTTCATTTAAAAAAAAATCATTTTTTTTGGAATTAAAAGATTTGTTTATACGAGAACGAGTGGTTGGATTACTAAAGCCATTTATACGATATAGGTTACTTATGTGTTGAATTTTCTTTTTCCTTTAAACTAAATTATGGAAAAAGTTAAAAGAAATATAATTGTAAATGATAAAACTGTAGAAATATTTACAAAATATAACAAAATTTCATATTTAATTTATTATCAATGTCACTAATAGACATCATCTATTATTAATAAAATTTAAAATTAAAGGAAATCCTAGTAAGACTTCGAAATGATTGGAGAATTGGAATAAGTTTGAGCTTTTGACAGCTTGAAAGGTGTAAATTAAAGCCCACCAAAAAGATCAAGGAGAATATAGGAACCAAATCTTTGTTGGGTGTGAGTGGCAAGTAAATATTTTTATTTATTTTTTAAATTTTTTTTACTAATTTATTTATTTGGCCATCCCTTCATTATTTATGATTTTTTACTTAATATTTTAATTTAATATGACATTTTTAGTTAGTATGACTATTAAACTTGGTTTAAGTGATGTTTAATATGAAATATTCGAGAATCAATTTACGAATGAGAAAAGTTCTTATATAAAATTTAAATTTCTTTTAAAATGTAGAATTTATATAAATATTTGAAATTACGAGTAACTTTTTTTTTTTTTTTTTTTAATTTTCAGAACTTTATAGACAAGCTTTGTTGGACTTATAGTTGTGTAAGATAATGTTGATTTTAACATCTCAACAACTTTGATTTATATTGTATATAATATATAATGATTACTAGGTTAAAGTTTCTAATGGTGTGGCATTGGAAATATTCCACCCTATCTTATTGACTAACTCAAGTTAGAATAATTTCCATTTGAGTTTATAACATAATGTATTTCAAACCTACCAATTATATAATAATAATAATAATAATAATAATAATACATAATTAAATAAACTATTATTTAACAATTGGAGTTGTTATTGTTGAATTTCTTTTAGATGAAATGGAGTTGTTGGTACATTAAAAAGATGGCTACTGGTTTTTACAACTATCATTTCTATTAATCAATAACATGAATGAATGAAATTGGTCCAAATTGCTATTGGAAGCACATTTTACTTCAATTCAAATCAATAGGAAACCATCATGGGGTGACCTAATAGTAAAAAAATCAATAACTAACTAATAGGTTATGGGTTCAATCCATAGTGACCACCTACCTAGAAATTAATTTCCTACGAGTTTCCTTGGCACCAAAATGTTGTAGGGTCAGACGGGTTGTCCCGAGATTAGTCGAGGTGCTCGTAAGCTGGCCCAGACACTCACGGATATAAAAAAAAACAAAAAAAACATGAAAAAACACGAGTGAGGAGGCATGGGGAAAGACGAGTCCCAAAAGAAAAATTTCAATGTCTTGAGGTTCATGTTGACAAACCAAACCAATATATATACAAATTGAAAAGTAACCAAGTTGCACATCTTTTGACACCTTTCAACTTTGAGCGTAAAAAACAACTCCCATGTCACCAATTTTACACATAACTAGACGCAATTGTCAAAGAAACGACCTATGAATAGCTTAATTCACCAACCTCTAATGGAAGAGCAACTAATCTCCAAACGAGAGTCTTGACTTTACAACTTGTGTGTTGAGCTGAATTATGCACTCATGTACTAACTTAACCATCAAAGTACTGTAGGCTTTAACACTTCACCGATGCGAGCATTCCCTATACATGTCAACTCAAAACAAAACAAAACCAGATTAAAAAAAAAGTAGGTCGAACATCAATCCCCACAAGAAACCACAACATCATAGGGACAAAATTTGAGCACCAACTAGAATAAAATGAGTTTAGCTTCAATGGAGAAATATGTCCTTGTAAATAGTATTCTTGAAAATAATATATGAATGAAAGGAAAATATTTGACAATAAATCCATATATTTTGTCTTTGTTGACAAGTTTAAGTATATGCTAAATTGGATTTATCTTTTTAATAAAACTCTAATATTATAAGCTTTTCTTCCCACAAATTTATGTGTTGGGGAAGTCTTTGGGTTGTGTGAAAATTACTCATTTTAATTTCACTTCAATGTGAAAGGCTGCCATTTTGGTATCTCATTATTTGACACCAAACTCATAACAAACAAATAAATATTGTTTTGTCCATTTTCTTTACCATTTTGAAGTTGAATTTTCAAATAAATTCAAATTCTTGTAATTATCAAGGAAAATCAACCCCAAATCTCATTAAAATATAATATATAATTACATTAAGAACATTTCTCTCTACATATACTCTTAAAAATGCTCTTAGCTAAATAAATATGCTTCTTTTTTCTTTTTTTGTGGTTAAATATTCCTAAAAATATATATATATTCCAAATTTCAAAACAAATTAACATAAAATGATAGTAAATGACAAAACTACTAAAATATTTATAAAATATGACAAAATTTCAAGTTATATTAATGATAGACACAAATAAACTTGTATTAGTGTCCATTAATGTTACTAATAGACATCACTAGAACTCTGTCTATCATCAAAAAATCTGAAATTTTGCTATATTTAAAGATGTTTACTTTTTTATTTTAAAAAGGCTATTTAATTACTTTCAAACTATATACTTAACTCAATATATACATGACATGATCAAATGCAAGACATTTAAATAAACAAACTACAAAAGGCTTCGACAATGGCAGTCAAAATACACATTTTTACAAAATTTAGGGATCGAATTAAGGCTAGTAGTTATATATATAAAAGAGAAAATACAATTGAAACGATTTTTTTTTAAATACAGTTCGAAATCATTCTCAAACACGTTGCTTAATAGTATATAGATTTATTGAAATGTTGACCATAAATGGATAAAATTTTGAATTTATTTATTTATTTAATGATAATATGAATGTATAACATAAAATGAGAAATTGAATATGAAATATGATAAAATTGAGAACAAAAACAATGGCTAAACTTTTGAATAATACAAATTGAATTGGTCTAAGTTAGTGCACTAAAGAACAAATAACAAAAGATGTGGAATTCTGTTAAGGAGCTAAACTACTTTCATGTTTGACAGCTGGAGGCAGCTATTCTGATTAGGACATGGTCCATCTCACCTCACCCCTACCAATAATATTTTTAATAATTCCACCAAATAAATTATAAAATCATACCAAGTAATTTTCTCAAAATAAATCAAATTTTTATAATGTGAAAGTCAAAACGAGCACAATTAAATTCGATTATAGTATGTAAGTAAAGTAGGTAATTTTTTTTAAAAATAAATAAATCTTTTACAACGTCGAAGTTGAAATAAACATATTTAAATTGATATACAGTACGATTGATTGATGTAGTTCAATATTTAATTTTTGTATTATTTTCTTTTTTCAAAATATAATGTCGTACAATGTTAGTCGTGGAAAAGTTTAGGTAAATTATTGTTATAGAAAACGTTATGCTTACTACTATATTTGAATTTGATAAAATTAAAACTTTAGTTAAAATCGATTTAGCTAGTTAAGTGCATGCACACGTATTTATTTAATAAATTAAAATTACAAACTAATAAAAATGTAACGTGATTTTAGAGTTGTGAAAGTTATATTTATAAGTTTGCATAAATATCTCGTGATTTTGCTTTAGTTTCTTGATAATTTGAATCAATTTGTAGATGAAAAATGAACCGTTGCAAATATAACAATCAAAATCAAAATACTAAAATATATAACAATATTTAAAATTTATAAATATAGCAAAGTCTATCGATGATATACTCTCAAATTGTTGATGCTCTATCGTTGATAGACTTTGCTATATCTTCATTTTTAAAAAGTAATGTTATACATTTGATTATCTCTAACATTGTTACCTATTTTAATTATACAAAGAAAAATCACATGTAATTGCTATTTTTTAACTTAACAATGTATTGGGGTTATATTCGAACCTTTAACTTTTACGGTAAATGTGTATAATGTCATATTTGGATTAAGACATTGGACTGCATTTTTTTTAATAAAAAAATGAGACAATTAAAAAAATATAAAATGTCATCTATTCCTACTCTCTTTTATAAAATAGAGAAGTTGACTTATTTATTTGATGACCATATTTCGATTGGTAATAGTGTTGGTAAATTATTCAAAACATGTAAAAAAAAATAATATTGTTGAAAAATATTTATAAATATAATAAAATTTTATTTTCTATCAGTGATAGACCTATATGAAAATTCATCGACATTTATTACGGTCGACATTGATAGAAAAGTGAAATTTTACTATATGTTTGTAAATATTTTTAGTAATTTTGATATATTTAAAAACACTCATTTTCATCTAACCAAAATGAGAATTCATGATAATTATAAATATCATAAATTTAAATTGTGTCGCGGGTTTTTTGGGATTTAGTTTTGATTAAACTAAAATATATTAAAATTTCATTATGTCTAATAAAATGTGGCTTTAGATATTTAATTAGAGTAATTATAATAGATAGTAGTTTTTGGGATAATAATTAAGTGTAAAATAACATTTTTTAAAAATCCTAAATATAGAAAAGTCTATTACCAATAGATTTCTATAGCTCGTAGTGATAGATAAATATTTTGAACATTGTCTATTAGTGATAAACTTCTATCATTGATATGCTTTAACAGATTTTGCTATATTTGTGATTTTCTTAAAAAAATGTTGTTATATATACTAATCTTTTGAATCTAATCGGTATATTTGCAACTATTTCATTTATTTATTTGTTTACTATTACTATTGTTATTATAAAATAAAGAAAAAATAACAATGTTTAACTAAAATTAGTTTAATACAACTTTTTTTTTTTTTGCTCAAATTTAAAATCTAACAATGAAAACAATTCAATCTATTCGTCTTTAACCAAAAAAGAAAATTAAAAAAAAAGGCAGAATATTCGAATTGATAAAAAAAGACCTCTTAAATCTCATCGGCCTGATTTAAAGTTGAATTTTGGGCCGAAGCATCTTTAACTAGTGGATATATATATAACCTACCCAGCCCCATAATCGTTTGTTTGTTTTTTTTTTTTTTTTTTTTAATTTTAAAATACATAATAATTATTTATTTCAAATTAGCATATTATTGTTGTTGTTACTCTTATATTTTGCAAAATTTACGAGTTGTATCAATTTTTTTCATAAACTTAAATTTTGTAACCTATGCACACTGCGTTTCTGTTATGTGACAAGTCAAATTAAGTCCTAAGTCCTAAAATTTGATGAATATTGTAAAATTTACATTCTTTTTCCAATCATGACTAATTCACTTAGTAAAATTTAAGAAAGAAAAAAAACTATTAGGAAAATTTGTACAATATCAAATTTAGCATAAACTATAGTCTCCAATGCCATTTTCGTTTGAAAATTTATCAATTTTATACCATACATATATTTTGTAATTTTAATTGAAGCTACTTTTTCTTATTTGTTTTCCTAATATAGGGATAAAAAAATTAAACTAAATTTTAAACTTCGAGTGAAATGATGTAAAAATTTCATTTATGTTTATATGCAAATTGTTGTTTTTTCAGCACTGTAGCACAATAGATTTAGATCATAAACCTCTTTAATTAGTACTAATAAATCTTGTCACTTTTAAATACAGTCATTGTGAACATTGGAGATCGAATCTCTCATATTTAATCTAAGATAAAAGTTCATGTTAATTACTGTCAAACTAAATTCACTTTTATATGTAATATGCACATTTAATGGGTTATAAATTTTAAATGCTAATTAGTATCCATATGAAATCCAATTCATAACCTATTTGATTTATTTTATCAAATTTTCTTAGGATTACCTCTATAAAAGCTTATTTTTAAACCTAAATTAGAGTTTAATAGAAATAAATTTATTATTTAACCCATTTTTAATAACAAAGAGGTAGTATAAATAGTCGCCAATGGGAATTCAAATTTCCCCGCCTTTTGTTCCATTCGGGTCTGAGTTTGGTTCCAGCTTCCACATTTCCACGATTCTTTGGTTCACGCTAAAGTTCATAAAATTAGGGTTTCTTCAACCTGAAGATTCTCATATTTCAACTTGATTTGAATAGAAGTACCTGAAGTTGTCTGAAATGGCATATTTAGGGATTTTGCGGAGGAAGAACGGAAGAAGCGACGATTTATGGTCTATTGAGTGCATTTATGGATGAAGTTGAAGATCATGCAAGGTATTCATTGAAACTTAACTATTTAGATCGCCATAATCTTTCTTGTCAAGAATTTCCTTCTTAATCTTCATTTTCTTTCTTTTCTTCCTTTTCTTCCTTTTCGAAGCTCATTTTATCTTGTCTCGCTGAGTTTTTAGCATTAGATTTTCTTGTGAAGTTGATTTTGTTTAGTCTTGATTCTGATTCTGAAACAAGTGTTAAAAAATGATTTGTCTCATGATGTTACTAAAAGAAATGTATGCACGTAGCTAGAAATCAAACGTAGATGTGGAATGAAATCTCTAGTTCTCAATCGATCAATGAACAATTGAATTGAGTTGAGTTAATTAATAAGATCCACTCGCTTCTTGATTAATCTGTTAATCGTTTTTAATAGTTTAACTTCTATTCATATAAGTTATACTTTGATCGATTTTTTTATATATCTTGATGTTCTTTTAAGTTTCACTTGCTGTAATCTTTCTTTTGGAGGATTTCCTTCTTAATCCTTAATTTTCATCCTTCCCGAAGCTCATTTTATCTTTTCTCGCTGAGCTTTTAGTTGTAGATTTTCCTGTGAAGTTGATTTTGTTTAGTCTTGGTTCTGATTCTGAAACAAGTGTGAAAAAAATGATCTGTCACAGGCTGTAACTCCAAAAAAATGTATGCGGTAGCTAGAAATCAAACGTAGATATGGAATGTAATCTCTAAGCTCTCAATCGAATTATGAACAATTGAATCGAGTTTAATCAATTAATAAGAATCACACACTCCTTCATTAATCTGTAAATCATTATCTATAGTTTAACTTGTATTCACATAAGTTATATCTTGACATTCTTTGAAGTTTCATTGCTATTTTCGAAGTTCTCTTCATATTTACGTTCGTATCCTTTGATTCAGAACTACCGATTGACATATAAAGGAAACGTGTTGGATGAAAATTTTACTACCTGCATATTAGAATTCCTTTGTTAGTTTGAGCTTTTATATGTTACAATGAAGAGGATTGAGTCTGTCTGTGTTTGTAAAATCTAATGCGTAGATAAAATAATAACATAATACGAAAACAGTTAACAGAATTTTATATGTTGCCTTTACAATAATCTTATAAAAAAAAATGTAGAAAAATTCCTCCGACTACCTTATGAGTGCAAAAACCAAGGTGAATTGTGAGTGGGTTAAAGTTGATGTATTATTTTACAAGTAATATGTGACATGTTCAAAAGCATTCTTCTGGGAAAAGCTCGTCTTTGATGGCAGGAGCAATCCACTGGATCTGGATGTAAGTTATTTCCCACAGATCTTCACCTTCTTTCTTCACCAATATCTCCTTTTCTCTCATAGTTGTGATTATTTTTCTCAATAATTCTGGGACTAACTCTTTCAAACTTGATTCACCATAACTTCCTAGATCAGCCTTCATACAGGTATCCATTCTTCTCAATACCCCAAGCCAAAAGGTTCGGAACCCAGAGCTTTCTGATATCTGTTTCAAGTATACTAAGTAAACTTCTGTCAAGAGCTCCATTGAAATCTTTAGAGTACCCTCCATGCTTCTTGCCTCTCTCTCTGCATTATCTCTTCTAGAGTACTCCAACATTTTTTCATGCAAATCATCTACCATTGCAAAAATTATATTGTTAAAACAACCAATACAGTTGGTTGGGGGGAAATCCAATTCTTCTGCCAACATAAAGCTTTTCTTAAGAGATGTAATGGCATGGTTTCTTATCTCTTCTCTTCTAGCTAAGCTTGTTTTTCGGAGTGCTTCACCTAGTTTGAGAAATAAAGTCAAGGCAAAATTAGAAGATCCTAAACCTTTGTCATCTAATGAGGAGCTACTTGCATTGCTTGCTATACTAAAACTATTCCCTGATTCTGCACAGTAATTCCGGTACCATTGGACTAAGAAATTTACAGAATCTGATAATGAATCTAAGATTTTCAAGTTCTTGTCCAACGGGCTATTCTTGAGTGCAACATAACTAAAGGCACAATCTATACAGAAGGCATAGTTTGTGCGTGTTATATGTGACCCATCAGACATCAACATGATCAAGGTCTCGACTCCTTGGTCATAGGTTTCGGGATGCCGACCAGTGGCTGACAACAAATGAAGAAGAGACTTCCAACCAATTTGACTTTGGAGATTTGCTGGGTATTCCATAAGAATCTTGCTTACTGATTGTGTTATGGACTCAAAGCAAGTATCAAGAATCTCCTTATCAAGCATCCACATCAAATTTATGGACTTGAAGATGAGTTCCTCAGGTAGTTTGTCAGGTTGGTATGTCGAAAGGAGCCTTAAACATACCTTGAAAAGTCCTAAAACAGCCTTTTCTGCAAATGGAATGGCAGAGAAAAGAGGAAATTGAACAACTGTTTGTAGATACTCATGGAAGCTAGGCCAGAAAACTTGGAACCGGTATAGGTTAGCCATGGTCATCGTTATAATTAGATCCCAACAAAATCCGACAGTTTCTTCTTCTTCAACTGGTGTGCTAAACTTCTGTCCTTTTCCAGCAGCGGAAAATATTAAGGACCGCCCAAGATTGAGTAGAGCCTCATCAAGTATGTTTGCACTGTTGCTAAAGATGTTCCCGATGCGACATTGCTTGACAAACTTCAAATTTTGTTCATATTCATTTAAGTTGAGAGTTAAGGAATCTTCCATACTATCAAGTGATAAAAATTGCGAAAACCGACTGGCCATACCAGAGGATTGCTGGGTGCAAAATTTAGGATCTTGAGATGGGAAAATCACACCTGAATCTGACCTTGCAACATCATTTGATGAGGTGGAAGCTACTTCAAAGTCAATAACTGATTGGGGAAGTAGTTTAAGTCTTTTGAGTTTTAGTAGGCAATCCACAATGTTTCTCCAACCTCCTCGAATTGTGTCGCCGAAGTTGTTTGCAATCGTGAAAACTGCCAGTGTTGCCAGTTTTGGCTTCAAATCATGACTAAATACAAAAAGTGTTTCTTCTGCAGATGCATAAGGGTTCAATAGAGTAGTAAATTTACAAAACATGGCCAGCAGTTCATCGAGCGTGTCCTCTAATCCATACTGTGTTATCTTAGCAATGGAAAACAATCCTTCAATGCATTCATTCAGCATCTCATCTTCATCCGCATGCTCAAAGAAAGCTGCAAGAGATGCAACTGAAGGACCAGCAATGCAGCCAAACATGTCTCTTCCCAGGCGAGGGTCGAAATCACACGACATGAAAGGTTGAATAATCTTGGACCTATTCATCAATTCAACCCATTTACTCGGATTCATATCAAGTTGCAAACCTGACTGTGGTGAGAGTATAATTGCATGGTTCGAAATCGAATGAAAAAGCTCAGATAAATAATCTCTAGGAAGATCCTTCCCTGCATTAATTTCTCTGTTGTTTCTGATGAACTCGTCTTCGGTCATCTTTTTCTTCACTTGTGGATTATGTTGATCAGTATTCAACATAATTAAAGAATAGCAAAGAACAAACACTGTATCTTTACTCGCGAAGGTATTTGAAGATTGTAGTTCATAAAATCTCTCTGAAAACGCCTCTAATATGCGTTGAATCTTTTGTGCTTCTCCCGGCAAACGAAACGTCTCGAGGTAAGTTCTAAGAGCAGTGTCTAGAATCATGCCTGTAAATTCAAAGGTGTCTGTAAACTCAGCCAACACTTTTACATGAAACTGATCCGGATCACCAAGATATTCACCAACAAACTGTTTGTCCAATCCATGAGTGTACCTGAAAAAGTAAGCATAAGCTTTCGGGTCCGGCGGATCAGAAACCAACTGAGAAAGCTTCAAATATGCTAAGCCTTTCTTTTCATCTCTATTGAAATGGTGACCAGCAATCAATATCTTCTTCTTTTGTGCCTTTCTTACTCTTACATAACGTAACCAATCCTCCAAGTCTAAGTCTTCTTTGGATTTTTCTTCCCAAAACGGTATATATTCGTCGACTTGAGCTGGATATACTCTTAAATTGCCGCTGCCCCCACAAGTTTCTTCTTTATATTTATCAAGTTTTTCTGCGATGTTGTGAATCACAATCACTAGTCCCTCGAAGGCTTGGATATTTAAAGTGGTTAAGGGACTTCCTGTAGGAAATGAGAGCTTACATAGCAACTTTCCGATCTCCTCGAACAAATTCCAACGAAGGGGATCACAGTCGTAGTTTACGTATAATTCTAGAATGAAGGAAGACTGTCTACAGAAGTTTATGATTCCTTCAAGTGCAACTTCTTGGATTTGGGTTGAGTTCCCAAATGATGCTAATTTCAATGCCACATAGATGAAGAATGCTTCTAATTGAAGTCGAACAAACCTGCCCAAAGATTCATGAAATACAAAAATATTAGTTATTTGGTTTCTCTCTCTCTCTCTTTATGCCCATATTGTTGAAAAATAGAGTTAAAGAAAGAGGCCTTTTGTGTTATTGATCTCTTCTAATTAATGGAAATTCTAAGACATCTTTCTTATTTATAGTAGTATATAACCCTAAATTTATGGTTAAGATTTTGTGGATACATTCTTATTAAGTGACAATATTTGTCTTTCTGGACTATTCTTTATAATTACATATTTTTCTGTTCTACAATTCTATACACCTACTAATACTTTGAAACTTTTAGAAATTGGGCTTTTGTTTTGGACTAGGCCCAAATACTTTTAACTCAAAAATAAATAAATCCTGAATAATTCATCTGTTAAAAAATATTCTACAAATAAGTTCTCTAGCTTCTAGAAGAAGAGAAAGAAGTTAATTACTATTCTTTTTTACATCTATTGAGTGTTCGGGTCACATTTATATGCTCGCACCTCAATTAATCTTACGAGAAAATTAATTTCAAAGTAATTGGTTGCAAGTGAACCAATGATGTTAGATAGTTATAAGTTAGTTGGGATTTTTACCTTCGAAGGAAGTGATAGATATTCAAAACTGTACTGCAGATCATGGACAAAACCAATGGATTGGAAGCTGCTCCATAATGAATCAAATGATGAAACAGATCATCCTGAACCATCCTCAAAAGCTTTGGATGTTTACCAATGGCGTCTCCACTCAATTCCACCGCCGAGTTTATCAACACCAAAGCAAACAATTGAACATCCTCATCCGCTGTCCTCGATCCTAACCCTCCATCCCCCACCTCCACCATTTCCACCACATTCAACAACGAACACAAAAAATGAAACACATCTATCACACACCTAATCCCATACCCTGAATCCAAACTCCCTCCTAAATCCGCATCCTCCGTATCCGACTCCGACTCCTCCCCGTCTCTCACCTCTATCTCCGGCAACCTCGAAAATATTATCTGTATCAGCTCATTCATTGTGTACCTCGCCGTCCTCTGCAGCAAATCCCCTCTACTCGCCGATTGCTGAACCACATTGAAACATGTGTTCACAATTGTACATACAGATTGATCATTCAACAGGTACGAAGCTCTGTGGTTCATCAATCCAGCAAGAACTTGTAGAATCTTCATCATCACGGCATCTTCGGTTACCAGGTCAGTTTTTTCAAGTTTGCAATTTGTGATTCCAAGTACTATTAAATTTATCGCGTCTTTAACTCCTGGTGTCTTCTCGTCGAAGATTTCTACCTTGATTATTTTGAGCAATGCGGAGAGAGCGACGCCGGTGGCCGCGGCCGGAATGTCGTCACTTTGTATAACGTCGAGAATGGGAGAGATGTAGATGGAAGGGTCGATGGTTCGCCATTTTTGTTGAGGGTGGAAGATTAATGCTCGAAGGGATTTTAAGGATTGTTGGATTGAGGAATCGTAGGTGTCATCAATGGTGGAGATATAATGAGAGTTTAAATCGGAAGGTGGACGGCGGATGACGGCAAGGATGGCGCCAACCTCGGTGTTTAACATACAGGAGAGACCGAGCTCTCGTCGTTTGGATTTGGGAGAATCCTTTTCGTCTTCGTCATCGGATGATCTTTTGTCCATGAACATGAGAGAAAATATTGAGGATGAGAAATGTTGTTGAAGATTTGGAAGGGAAGGAAATGAGAGGTATTTGTTTGGGTTATTAGGAATTTTTTAAGGTGGTGGAAGGAATGTGAATGGCTGGAATTGAAAGATTGGAATGGTTCTACCATTAAAATCTCCAGATTTGTTCACAATTTATTTTATGATTCATGTGGTTTGGTGACGGTTGAAGAATGAGTCAAGAACAAGCTCTGGCTCGCCTGTTAAATTTCCAAGGTGCGTTCTCTTCTTCTCTTTGTCAACTTTTTATTATTATTATTTTTTTTCTTCTCATTTCTCATTTTCTTTCATGAGAATATTGCTTACACTCTTTCCTGCTTTATCTATTATCTATTTTTCTTTTATAAATAAATACTTTAATTAAGAATACCATAGCAGCTAGCTATAAATGGAAAGGAAACAAAGTTTTCGGTAAAACCATCGGGCTTGAGGTAATTATTTAGGTTTTATTTTATAATCCTTTGATTTTTGAAAAAAATTAATAATGCAAACATTACACCTTGGTGGAATGTGTATTTTCCTTTTCGTTATGTAACCTACATTTTTTAAAATCTGTTATTGTTTTCAAACTATTGAGATGTTTGTTAAGGAGTAAAACTATCTCGTAGAAACAAGCATAGATTAAAAAAAAAAAAAGAATGATCACCTGCAAGATGTTTATTTTTAAAATTAAGCTTGAAAACACTATTTGTAGATATGTTTCTTTCTTTTTTTTTTTTTGGTCTAATTAATATTTTATTTTGAAATCCATGCTAAAGCTTAGAAAACATTTTAAAACAGGTTTTTTTTTTTCAAGAATTTAACTAGAAGTTTAAATATTAACTTGATAAACTTGAAATTTATGAAGAAAACAAATTATTTTTCATAATCAAAAACTCAAAAACCAAATAATTATTTAATAAAGTCATTTATCTTCTTTTTTTAGAAAATGTAGTTCTTTAAAGTATGTTTGGAATGATGTAAGAAAAAAAATATTTTTTTTAAAAAAAAACTCAGGTTTATTTAAATTCTTTTGATTATTTTTTTTAAAAATTACACTTTAAAAATTATTTTGATTTATTGTCAAATACTCAAATCTTGTTTAAAATGATTTATCTTTTAAATTAAACATTTGAAAATGTGTTCCAAACAAATTCTTAATAACATTTAAATTATAGGTTAAAATATACATTTGACTTCTTTATTTTGAAATTTGTTTAATTTTAGTTAATATACTTTTAAATGTTTCATTTCTCGCTATTTCAAAATACTTTTTTATATATATTGGCATTTTCTTTCTGAATTTTGATTGTACATTCACATTTTAAAAATTATTATTAATTATTATTTAGTCAATTTTGAAAAAATAAAAATTGAAATATTAAATTGAAGATTTATTTAAAGGTGGGTAATAGCATTAAATAGTGTTCAGTTTCGTTTCGGAACGGTTGAAGCAGTAAGCTCAAAGAGCAAGCGTTCGCCAAGTAGTTGTCAATGGTTCGTTCTCCTCTTACTCCTAGCAAATTTAATTTTTCTTGCATTTTGTAGCCGGCCTTAAATTATAATTATTATTTAGACCAAATTGTTGGGAAAAAAAAGTTTTAATTATGATTAACTTTTCTTTTTTATAATTAAGCCAATAAAAATTCCCTATTTACATTTATTGTTTAACTAAATAATTTAACCCTATATTTTTAAAAAGAAAAATTATTGTTAATAATAAAACTAAAAGTATTTACAAACCTAATAAAATTTTAAATTATATCGATAAAATCTTAAATTTTGTTATATTGTATAAAAATTTTGTTTTTTTATATATTTGTTACTTTTCTATTATTGTTGTGTTTTGCATTCATTTACGAAGATTTTCAAAAAGATGATTGTTTCATAGAACATTTATTTTGTGGTTCGAAAATTATTAAAACGTTTTTCAAGTTGGAAGTAAATTTGTTTTCTTTAAAAAATATTGTCCTAATAGAATCTAAAACTACCCTTTTAAGTTTAAAGTTAGAAACCCAAGCAAACACAAAGTTAAGTATTATTATTATTATTATTATACTATATAATAATAATAATAATAATAGATTAGAGTATTTTTCTGTACAAAATATAAGCCCTCGAAGATGAAAGGACCTAAGGTAGAACCCTAAATGCATTAATTTCTTAAGTACAAAAGTACTCTCTAACCTAAAACTACGGCATTAGATGATAAAAAACTTCACATAAGGAATTTCCTATGTCATGCTTTTTCCTACAATGCCATATCCTATCATCATATATCATTTATCAAACCTAGCAGTGATACGATCTCTTAAGCTCATACCATAAACAAAATAATGTATCGAAAGCATCATTTTCGTCGAGATTGTTACCTTTAAACTCCGAGACTGTGATTAGAGTTTTCAACCACTCTTCATGAAGTGTTGAGAACTCCGATCGTTGCTCGCTCGATTTGAAGTTCTCTCTGATGGTTTGCTTCATCATTTGGCTAGCTCTTGAAGCTGCTTCAACAACTTGTCCTGGGATTCCAGCCATGGTTGCTACTTTCAAGCCGTAGCTCTCGGGGCAAGCTCCAGAGCGAAGGCGATATAGAAAAATGAGCTCGTGGTCGTTGAATGTGCAGGCCATGTGTTGAAGCATGACGTGAGGATGGGAAGCAAACTCCTTTGTTAGAGGGTGGTAGTGAGTAGCAAATAGAAGTCTACAGTTCACCTTTTCTATCAAATGGCGAAACACCTGAAGAAGGGATTCGTAGCCATTTTAATATCTTGATCATAGGGAATTATTTGGAAATATATGATATTTTCTAGTTTATGCTAAAAACCAAACAGCGCAGCAGCGATAAACTACAATTTGTTCCAAGAATTATGCTCGTGTATGTTCAAAAGTCGTTTTGAAACGGTTAAAATCACTTTCCATTTCAAAATCGCTCTAAAACATGTTTTAGTCCATGTTTAAGAGTTTATCAAAATCACTTGTCATGTTTAACATCACTCCAAAATACGACTTTAATTATTCAACATTTATTCAAATTTTAAATACAATTTTCATATCATCAAAAATAGTTTAGAATAATTAAAAACATGAGTGATTTTGAAAATGACAAAAAGTGGCTATAAAATTGTCGCTAAACATGTAAAATTAAACATCACTGCTAACATGTCCCTTGTAATGTTCAAAATATGCCTTTTTAAATATTCAAAATCAATTTTGGTGATAATAATTTTGAAGGTGACAAAAGTGATTTTTATTGCTTTAAAATCACTGTAGCACGTCCTTGTAATGTTCAAAATTCTCAATTAAAATAATGCAAAACATGAACCTTTAATTCAAAATCAATTATATGCTCGAGAATGATTGTGAATGATATGAATGGATTAAATAGAAAATGGTAACTCACAGCATATGCAATGGCATAGCCATCAAAGGTGCTGGTTCCTCGGCCGAGTTCATCAAGAATAACAAGAGAGTCCTGAGTAGCATGTTGGAGAACTGAAGCTGTTTCTGAGCATTCAACAAGGAATGTACCTACATACACGTAATAATACAAACACGACATGGATTCTCTTATTGTTTCACATCAAATTTCTTAAATAATTTTAGATAAGCAAGTCTTGTTTCTATACATATATATATTATATAACATCTTAAACAATAAGTTTTAAATTAACTCGAGTCTTTCAACTATTTTTACTTAATAGGATTTTAATATATGTGTGTGTGTAATTTATTTCAAAGGTACTTGAAGTTATAGAAAATTTTATTTTATTTAAAAAAGCACTATTCAAAAGACACTATATTAGTCTAGGCTGATGGTTGGTTTGGTCGATTTTTCACCAGTTATATCCTCCAATCTCTTCTCCTCGCTTGGTCTCTCTCTCCTAATACAAAATTGTTTCTTATCACAAAAAATAAATGAACTTACTTTCTCCTGTCATGATTCGATCAGTGGCACCAAGTCGCGTAAAGATGGTATCAACGACCGAGAGCGTGCATGTCTCACAAGGTACGTAGCAACCCAACTACAATTCAACAAGAGTGGGTTGAAATAACACTATATTTTAAGCTTGTTTGATAACCTTGGAATTTTAAATATGATATGATGGACTTAATTTTTTTAGAAAAAAGAACATGATTATCAGATGAGACCTAAATGATTATCAAAGAGAACTTTAGTAAATAACAGCTATTACCAAATAAACTTGTGGCCACTATAAAGAAATATGGAACAAACCTGTGCAAGAACAACAGCTAGACAAGTGGAACGAAGAAGTGTGGATTTCCCGCCCATGTTAGGTCCTGTTAGAAGTAGAGTACGAGGATGGTAGCCATCTTGATCAAGACCAAGGATCATATCATTAGGGACTGGTGTTTCTCCACTCTCCACAAGGGCATATGGATGCCATAGCCCATTAATTTTAAGAACTGGCCCTTGCCTTTCTGGACTTAAAGTCGAATTGTTCGATTGAGGCAAAATTAGAGGCCTAGACATGGACCCTCTAGGTGAATGAGCAACGACTGCAAACGATCTCAGCACGTCAATACAATTGAGGGCATGAATTACTTCAGACCATTCAGTTGCTTTTTCTACGAATAACTCGATCAGTACAGAGAGTCTTTCAGCACCGGAATCCGTTACATCATGGTTCTGATAAGAGATTGCAAACAGAAGTGAGGGATATAAACATTTTCAGACAAGACCTCCAGCCAAGAAAAGATATAAAGTATTAAGGATTATAAAACTGTAGAATGTTTTGGCCTCAGAGCTGCAAGCCGAGTTCCCTCCGTTTTTGTGGCTGCATGAAGCTCTGTATGGTTGGTTCTTGAAAAATAAACCTAAAGTCCTTTGGAAAATGGCAGTAGGGCTATTCCATGGTTACTTTTAGAAGGAAAGAAATGTGAGGGTCTTCCTAGATAATTGGTTTTCTTTTTCGTCGTTTTGTGATTTTGTTCGGTTTACGGCTTCTAGTTGTAGGGCTTAGCATATGTTATTTTGTACCTACACGGACACCGTTAGCTTAGATTGGAAGGCCTTTTTGTAATCCTTCCTTCAGGGAAGAGCAGGCCTTATCAGCCATCCCTTTTTCCTTTTAGGTTATTTTAGTGAGGCCTTCGCCGTTGGAATAATACTCTCTTTGTCATATATATATATATATATATATAAACATCAATAAATAGAAAAGAAAGTCAAGGACACACCTGATAATCTGGAAACTCGCTATCCACAGCTGCTTCAAATTGAGTGAGGAATTGATCGAGCCCACCATTGCCGCTGAGCTGTGGAAGTTTAACTACTTTTGGTAGAGAAATAATGAAACCTTCCTTCTGGACTTGAATTAATAGATCCAATCCAGTCCTGAGGCCCTTCACCAGAGACCCAAATAGTTTCACCTGCATCATATTATGTTATCATTATTCACTTAGTATAGTTTTATATAATTTAGGAATGAATCATCTTGATAATTGCTGCTTCATGTAAAACAAATGCATGGAGAAACCTTGTATAACTAATTACCAGTTAAATTATTATGTGAGACAATCTCATTTAAGAACTAATCTAAATACGCAAACTGAAAATAGAAAGCTTCCTAGATGCAACTTCAGACAAGAGTAATTTCAAATACAAAGCAATCGGAAGTAAAATATGATATGAGCAATGGTACAAAATCCCCATGAGGGTATTGAAGCAAGAATGATTTTGCGATAACCATGAGTAATGACCACCCGTTCCACTTGTTGAGAGTGTAAGCAATGACATTAGATCTGCTGATTATAAATATGTTATATTATACTTACCCGCCGTTTCTGTAACTTTTTGCGAATCAATGGTAATACAAGAGAAGCAGATGACTGGACAGTAGCCTTAATCTGCCCAAGCAACCTCTCCAAGTCTGGAAGCTTGCGAAGATAGGTGGTACCTAGAAGTACCATAATTTCAGATTGCGCCATCAGTTCTTCAACCACATTAAGTCTGTTGTTTATCTCTTCAACATTTTTAAGAGGATGACAGATCCATAACCTCAAAAGCCGCTTTCCTGATGATGTCACACAGTTATCGAGATACTTGTACAGTGTACCTGCAACATATGTATCAAAATTAATAAAAAGATATCGGTCCAGTCTTTCAGACCTTGAATTTGAAACAAAGACCCACCTGACAGACCGCCGTCATCATTGTTTCTGAAAATTTCAAGATTAACCATTGTTTGTCCATCCATTCTTAGGCAGCCTCTGTATACTTGGTATGGAAGTAAATCCCCATTCCGCAAGACATCGTCTAACTGTAGGAAATGTGTGATCATAAATCACAAAAGTTATGTGATAAGACATTTATCAGTGTCATGGAGAACCATATTTACCATAAGCCTTGACATGTGATTGATAAGTCCGCCAAGAGCACATAGAGCAATGTCATCATGGACTGTGCTTTCGGTTGTTTGATTCCACAAATTCAAGGAGCCTTTAAAGTATCCTTTAGACTGGACCAAAAGTTTAACCTCTGAAGCTTCTAGAAAATTTGTAACTGGCGACCCTGACGTGAATTCTAGAGCAGTGGAGCCTGCAAGAGGAGTAGACTAAGAACTTCGAGAATAAATATTACAGCTCAAACATTGTGAATAAAACATCAAAATTTGTCAAAACAATTCAGATGATCAACGGTTATTAACAACATAAGAGATATTTGAGAAATCAATGGTCAAATTTCCAAGTAAATCTCAAGACTTGAGTAAATCACATTCATTTAAATCTCATGACTTCAGTCAATCACTTTCAGTGACTTGAGAACAACGTAAAATAGAATTGTATTAACTAGATAATTGACTTTGTAGTTAGACTAGTAAATAGTAGCTACCAAGAATTTGACAGTAGCAAAAGGTGAAGGAAGTTTAAACTCAGAAGTCAGATATATGTGGTAAATAAAAAGGCAACCACTCATCAACGGAAATTTCTTATTATATAACAAACCAGTAGGCGAGTACTTCTTGAGAACTTTATGTGTTTCTTTAGATAGTCCTGCACAAAATTAAATTGTGGACATTGAGGTAAACTTTGAAAGTTAAATATATCAATCAATTAAATGAAATCCTAAAGTCCAAGATCAGAGGAAAGATTTTCTTTTCACCTCTAGCTTCATATATTATTTCCTTGGGAGACACCTAGAGAAATCACAGAGGCACATATTATTATCAAATATGCAAAACCAAACGACAGAAATGCAAAAATAAAAATTTTGAATTGCCTACTTGCATCAAGAGAGCACCCAGAGCAGCGCAGGAAGCATCATCTTTGATAGAACCAGTCCAAAATTTTAAAGCAGCACAATCAACAAAAGCAAACCCGTATGAAATTGAATTATTATCCAGCCCGCAGCTCTCCTATAGAAAAAATTCCAATGAAGCATTCTCTCATTGTAGCTATAACGTGTAATGTTTATTTCCAACATCATCATCATTTAAAACTAATATTGTAATCCAACATACGATTTCAAACGGTAATGCCACGGAATAGATTCCTCAACTGTTGATTAAGTGTGAACTTCTTCAATGGGTAAGAACTATTTAACTTTTGTTTGAAAAAAATGGAGAGAAATAGAATATGCATCAAACTCATAACTGAAAGAAAAAGGGACAATTTGAATTATCTATAACCACAATTTTCATTTTTCTAACTAGTCCAAATATCAATTACATACAAGAGTTGAATGAGTTTCTAATACCTCTTTGATGGCAAGCAAATGAACGGCATCAGGCCCAATGTCACCGTCAGCCTTGGTTGATGGAGTAGTCACCTGTACCAATTTCCTAGGTATCACCTGCGATTACCAAGTCAGAAATGAAATTGCAAGTATAACTTCCAGATGCCGAAATATATAGAACAAGAAGAGAGAAGCAAAATAATCTTTTGAAAATCCAGAAATAAGAATCAATGTTCTTGTGATATTCGAAGTGACATACTTACAGAATTTGCACCTCTGCTTTTTGTTTGATCTGCAGATTCCAACTGCTCAACTCTCCCAACTTTATATCTGCACAAAGATTATCACATAAATGTGTCACTTAACATACTCAAAATAAATAGCACACAAACACGATGCTGAAGTAAATTTTCATTCAGGTTTTTAATCAGCTCTAGTGCCTCTAGTTTACACATTTTATGTTTACTCCCCTTCACCCTCTCTCTACTTCAGATGATGCATCAAGTGTGAACAAAAGCATGCACATCTTATAGAATGAAATCTGGAGAAACATAAATAAGAGGTTAGGTGAACAAAACAGCAAGTTCTCTATCCTTACCCACGAGCAACAAGTTTTTGAACGGCTTCATCAATTCCACTCTCAGGTACACCAACCTAAGTAGAATAGGCGATAATGTGAATAAAGGATCTGGAAGATGAAGAAATAGATAGACTGGAGATAACAAATTGATGAAATTTATTTAACCTGCCTACATTTCCCAACACCACTTAATGTCATTTTCCAGTCAAGCTCCTTGTGACCAATTTCAGCATCTTGTTCATATAGCTCATAGAACTTCCCCTGTGACGTGAAAAAGAAATTTCATAATCTGATGTTAATTAAACGAGGTAATGTACCATTTACACAGTGAAAGCAAAATCAACAGGAGTATAAACTGTGTAGAAGAGGAAAACCTCTCACTGAGATAGAGAAAAATCAAGCCTAGCATATAATAAGTTTAATACCTTATTAATTTATTGGTACGTGTACTTACATGAATAGGTCAGAAAATGTGAATCTCAACAAAAATAGTTACTCAATTTGAAGGAAATGTCTTCCCTTAAAAGAGTAGAGACTGCAATTACAATTCCTCAATTCTTTCCCTGTCTACTTCTATATTGGATCCAAATTTGACTTAAATTGATTCTCGTTTGGACAACTCAAAACAAAATCCACAACAATACAAGGCATTTTTATTACAGTTCCAATGTAACCTATGTAAACACGATACTAATATTTCATATGGTTTCAAATTGTGGAGATGCCTAATTCAGCACAAAAATCAACAATATCCATAGCATATAAACACATACATTGAAGGCAGGATCTAAGTTCATGCAATGGTGCTGTTGAAAGAGAAGAATATAAACTAAGTTCATGCAATGGTGCTGTTGAAAGAGAAGAATATAAACTAACCACTTTGAAGAAGAGCAAGATGTCCATATATTGACATTTCACATTCCAGTATTGTTTTTGTGATGCTGACATTTTCTTCAGCACGTCAGGTGGTATGTATAGTGTTTTTTTATCATAAAGAGGATGGTCAGGCCTTCTACGATTGGCATCTCTAACTTGAGAGGGATTGAGCCACTCAAATTTGCTAGTTGCATCAGAAATTTCATTGTGAATCTTGTTCAGGTTTATCGAGTCCTGAAGGAGTTTGATTCTTTTGGTACTATCTTGCAAAGAATCACCGCTACAATTCACAAGAGAAACCTCTTGAGATCTCTTCAAACGAGAGACAGAAGGTCGCATGCCAGGTGTTTCTGGTCCAGCAATGTCCTCATCGCTTTCAATATTCAATACAGGTCCTCTATGTCCGTTTGAATTTGCAACGTCAAATTTACCGTGACGTCTTGAAGCTACATCTAGTTTCGGAAATTCTGTTGGATCATTATCCTTACCAGAAATGGAAGGTAACTGAGGAGAATCTTTTCCAACCTCATTCTGAGAGGAATCGCTTTGAACTTCGTCCCTGCATGATTCATACATCAAGATCGAAATGCAGCTCTATCATAGAACAAGCCACGAATATAAAAGGCTTGACAGAAAAAGAGACATCGATGCAAGAGTAGTTCGTGAAGAGTAAACATAGTCGATTCGAGTGGAGAAACCAAAATGTAGTCTATCATCGACTACGAATCGAAAAACCTACTGGTTTAGTTAGTATCGACATTACCTCTCGTTCGCCTTACGTTTATCATCGACTCGCACAAATTTATGCATGATGCTTGAAAAGAGAGAAGAACCTCTGTTCTTCTCAATCACTGGCAAAATCTGGCGAGGCACCTTCTCCGGCGGAGTGTCAGTTCCTCTCATCTCCAGGGAGGAATCCGCAGTGGTCTGGATAGCCGGCTGCTCCAAACCGGCTGCGCTTGGTTTCGTCGGAAAGCGAGTGAGCCGCTGGCCGATGGAGGATACACCGCCATCGGAGCTCCGATTATCGGATGGAGATTTTTGGAAGAAGGATAACAAAGATTTCTGGCGCTGCATTTTTTCGCATTGAATTGCGGAAGCTTCGCTAGAACTGAAGATGGCTGTATAAAGAAAAATTGCAAATGTTGAAATTGGCGCCAAAACTTTTGCGCCCTTTTGAGTGCCCTAATTTGCAATTCGATGAATATTTCTCAAATTGCTATTTATATTGGAATGTGGTGAATTACAATTTTAGCCTTTCCATTTTAACTTCAGTTTTTAATTTTCTTTTTCGTTTTTCAAATAATGGGGTCCACCCGTAACAAGCGCGAAGCCTTCTTCGAAATAGGCGGGTGATAGTTTTAGGTGACGTGTTCCTGCGTTTTTCTCTTTTACTATGGAATTTTGGATTTGAATTTAAATTTGGCTAATTTTTATAAAAATATTCGTAAACTTTGTATTTGTATAAAATATATATATATACACGTGTGTGTATATTAGAAAAACTTTTAATTATTTTTTATGGAAAAAAACTATAAAATTTGTATATGTGTTTTAAATAATAATTATATCGACGTGAATAACAATTAAATATATAACAACATTTATAAACAATTGCATGTGTGATAAAATCTATCAATGATAGAATATAACTTATTCGCTCATTCTATTCTATCACGGATAGACTACTAGTAATGATAAACTTTAATAACTAAATTTAAATTTTATATAGTTATGTATATCACTATATTCGCAACTGTCCAAACCAAAAATGGATATATATTTATGACTAAAAAGAAAAAAATAAATCAAAATAAACTTGCCAAGTCACAACAATTTAAAATTGTAGTTTCACATTTAGAAAAGAAAAATCCTTGCCACGCACGCGTCTCATTTCCACGTTTGACCAAATAGAAACGAAAGAATGTGCCACGTCATCGAATTCGAACAGATATCTCAAGAACGTTCGAGAAACAAACGGGCAGTCCAAAGCTAGCGAGAACTTTCCAGAGAAACAATCCCTCTTTCTCTCTATAAATGATCCCATCTTCCCCAGATTCCCTTGTAGTCAACGTTTAAACCAAATCCTCCATTTCCAATTCTTATCATTTTTCTTCTCCATTCTCAAATTCTTAACAACAATGCCGAGCCGATTCCCCGGAGCCCTATCTCAAGATTGGGAGCCAGTAGTTCTCCACAAGGCGAAGCCAAAAGCTCAGGCCCTTCGTGATTCGAAGGCAGTGAACCAAGCGATCCGATCCGGTGCAGCGGTTCAGACAGTGAAGAAATTCGACGCCGGTTTGAACAAGAAAGTCACGGCGGCGCCAGTCAACGCAAGGAAGCTGGACGAAGGGACCGAACCGGCGGCGCTGGACCGGGTGGCGGTTGAGGTGAGACAGGCGATTCAGAAGGCTCGGGTGGAGAAAAAGATGAGCCAAGCGGAACTGGCTAAACAGATTAACGAGCGGACTCAGGTTGTGCAAGAATATGAAAATGGAAAGGCGGTGCCGAATCAGGCAGTTTTGGCAAAGATGGAGAAGGTTTTGGGCGTGAAGCTTCGAGGGAGATCGGGGAAATGAGATTTTGGGACTAAAACCGTTTTCTGAAATTGCGGTTAAATGGAGGATTTTGGTGGTTGTTTTGGATGTGTGAATATTCTGGGAATGGGATTGAGTGGAAGAAATGAGAGTCGTTGATTCGTAAAGAATCTATGGATCTACGTGGTTTAAGAAGTAGTTAAAAAGGAATGTTATATTATTGACTTTGCGACTTAAAAATGATAATGTTTCATTTTTTTTCCTTGCTATTATTATTATTGGTTTGAAATATTTGAGCTTGCTATTAACTTGTTTTTTAATTAAAATTAAAACAATCTAAAATTATTTAATGCTATAACAATTTTCGTTTTATTAAAAAAAATAATAATTATACAAATATGTGTATTAAAAAGAGTATACAAATACTTGGTAATTTAGTTCGTTATAATTTATTGAACAATTTATAAGAATATTAGATTAAATATCAAATCAGGATTTAATTTTCGAGTCGACTTTAGTATATTAATTTTACAAGGACAATTTAAATTGAAAGTATTTGCTAATTTTTTTTAATTTTTTTTTTTATATGTTGTTTATATGAATAAAAACAAACGTGAATGTAGTAGAATTGAAAAGATCGAGTTCCCTTCAAACTGGATGTTTTTGTATAGTATATATAAAAAACTAAAATATTATTAATATAAATTGTTTTTTAGTCTTTATTGATGCAATTTCTGAAAATATTTTTGAAAAAACTTTTTATACGTAATATATATAAAAAATTAAAATAATATCAATATAAACAATCTCTCAATCAAAGATTATTAATTATTTATTTTAGACGAAATTTTTTAATGAAAATATCTATAAAAAATGAGGTTATTAATTATCTATTTTAAATGACTGTAAATTTGAAGAAGAAGAATAATTGGTGGATGGTGTATCTCACATTTTGTCTCGTCGTACCAAGATCAAATGAAATAATAAATGATGAACGATGGATTATATTTTAATATAAGGAAAATAAATAATGAATTTCAAATTTCGAACGCAATTTCTCACAAATAAACGGAGGAAAAACTATATAAAATAAATAAATAAATTACATATCGAACCCAAACTCATTTGATTAATATAAAAAATATTAATGGATGATGTAAGTAATGGCCAGAGCAAGCAGAAGAAGAACGTACGCAACCCCTTGATCAACTGCAGCTCCTGCAACAATAGTTAACAAATATTAGGGCTTTTATACAATTTTAAATCAAATTTATTAATATAAACATTGATTTTTAAATATAAAATTATAGTTAAAATACATTGAAATGCTTCAAAATATATGAAGTCGTCTTTGAAATTTGTAATATCAAATGTTAAAAACATATAGTGGAAATTATTGAGATAATTTGAACTAAAGTACAAAACTAAACTAAAAAAAAATCAAATAAAAACTAATAAAGTGATTCTCAAACTTATTTTCAGAATTAAACACTTCAAATTACAGAGATTAGATGGAAGAACTAATTTGTAAAATTTCAAATCACAGAGACGGTATCAAACCACATGTACAAAATCGTAATATAGCCAGGGACTCACCGTCGTTAGAAGGACCCGCCGCCGCCGGTGAAATATCGTGGGAGTGGCCGTAAGCCAATTGAAGAATAATCAAGAACAAGAATCCGACGATCGGAACGGCAGTGAGCTTCAACGAACTCATGTTTTGTGAATCGACTCGAAAATTTGCTGAAAAATTAGAAAATATTTATATTCTATTGATAACAGGGAAGGTGAAATTGAAGTTGAATTTTGGAATTGGGGGTTTGAAGATTAGGCTATTTATATGGGGGAAAAATTAGAGTGAATCTGAATTTTCTGGGAAGTTGAGGGGTGGATTTTGGACGAGTCAAAAAACGCGAGTTTGACTGAGTTGGCGGCTCGTTGACTCGGACACGCATACGAAAGCGACTGGAGGTGGAAGCAGGTGCACGGAGGCCCAATTGCGAGGCTATGTCGTGACCTTGAAGTTCCGTTGCTGAATTTTATTATTTATTTTATTTAATGGCTTTTAGTTATTGTTGTTTTTCAACGTGATTGCAATTTTTTTTCTTTTCAACGAAGCAGACTCTAGAAATGGAGAAAGAGACGACAAAATTGTTTTTATTGTCGCGGGTGGATTCTGAAATGATTGACGAAAAGATCCACGAATAGCAAACGAAGAAGAGAAGAGTGAGCCTAAAAGAAGGATGGATTTGGTCGGCCTTGGCTGCCAAATCGAGGCTAAATCCATCAATAGTGACTCAGTGTTATAGCGGATTACCTTAACTAATAAGAGATGAAATTCTAAAAACGCTAGGTAAGAATGTTGGATTTATCGGTCTCAGTCAAAAGAAAATTCAAGAATAGGAGTCTCAGTCCAAAATCCTAGCCAAATAAGAAATAGAAGAAGGGTCGATAACTATATATAAGAGAAGAACATAAATTGACAAATAAGTTATATTTTAATGTCTTCCAATATTCTAACTCAAACATCAAATGAACTCTGGTTTACAAACACACTAGTGTCAAGTTTATCTTTGTTTGTTGGCAAGCTCTCTTCCTTTAAAACACAAATTGATCGTTGTTGCCCTATAAAGATCGGGTGCGATTGTTTGGTCAAAATTTGGCATCAATCATTATCGTCTATTTTGGTGTGAAAACGTGAAATTGGTTTAAACATTGTTATAATTAATTAAGTTTTTTTTTTAATAAATTTAAATAGATTTTGATTCTAAAGGTGTAGGGTTAAATATTAAACTAGCTTTAAGACATGTTTTGGCATGATATCAATACGCAAGCCTAAGCCTAAAATCATTAATGTATCTAACTATTCGAGTTGTATCCCATTACGAGTTTAACTCAATTCAACGAGGCTACACCTTAGGCTAAAATGTTAAAAGTTAACATATTTACATGTTATTGGACCATTTGTTATTTAATCAATTAAATTGATATCAACAATGATGTGACATACTTTGGATTACTAACCCCAACCCATATTTTCCTACCATTACATTAGTCATATTGACTTGTGGATAAGTTAAATCGATATTTTTTACCACCATATAAATTATATTTAGTGAGATTGTCACAATATCACTTACTAATTGTTTGACGTACGTTCAAGTACTTTTGCAATTTATCTCTGATTTATAAATGAATCTTTGACCCTAACTTTTCAAATGAATAAACATCTTCACATACATGAAAATTAATTATTTGAAAACCTGCTATAAAAAAATATAATTATAAAACATAAAGCACAAGAGTACAAGTCAATAAGATTCCTTATGCAGTCTAAATTACAAGTAGTCTCTAAAATTTAAAAAATGGTATGATTATGCCTATAAACTTAACAATTCAGTCATATAAAGCATGTTAACCTTGTTAATTTGGTACTATGTGACAAACAAAACAACAAATTAAGAACAAAAACTATGAGCTATGTGTCCCGCTCCCCGTGTCATGGGGAAGGGAGATCATTAGAAAAAAGGAAAAATAAATAAATTTACCAACTCATTATGTCACATCATTTCTCCACTAATCAAAAATTAAATTAATTCAACGATAACCTGAGAGAAATTCTAAAACGTGAGGAATTAAAGTGGTTCTTCATTTGAAACTTCAACGATCAAATCGACACTAATCTCTAACCTCATAGACCAAACGTGAGTTAAGGAAAAACATTAACATTGATAAATTTGATACGAAACAATAAACAACTGTCAACCGTCGTGTTGTTTTCGTTCTTCATTAATATTAGGGGGTAGGCATTAGACATAACTTTGTGGTCTAAATTTGAAGGCAAATAAATCAAAACCAAAAACAAGATGGAAGATAGAATTACAGACAAAAAGCAAGACAAAAATTTTGGGTTTGAACAAAAGTATGTAAAGAGTTGCAAT
This sequence comes from Cucumis cinereus, assembly GCA_037974625.1. Taxonomy (NCBI): domain Eukaryota; kingdom Viridiplantae; phylum Streptophyta; class Magnoliopsida; order Cucurbitales; family Cucurbitaceae; genus Cucumis; species Cucumis cinereus. The sequence goes on from JBBPDJ010000019.1 coordinate 15,076,562, forward strand.
AATTGAAGATAATGAGGTTGACAAGTAACAAAGACAGAGAGATAATCTAACCACCAAATCCCATTCCCACTAATAATATAATACGGGTAGGCCATGCCTCTATGTCACCTTTCTTTTCTTTTAAATCCATAGCCAATCTCATCCACTTCAATATGTCCATAAAAAGATATCTTTCTTTCCACATCTCGATGCTGAAAATCAATGCCTTCCTCAAACAATAATTTTGTAAGAACAAACTATTTTTTGTTTTACAAAGTCGAAACCGAACAAAATACATCTCTTTTATATCTGTGAATGTTTGGATCAGCTTATGAGCACATCGACTAATTTCACAGGACAACCAACCTGACACTACAACATTTGAGTGTCAAAAAAACTCGTAGAAAATTAATTTTTAGGTTAAAAGTCATCATGAATTGAACTCATGACCTCTTAGTTAATTGTTGAGACCATATCTTTTTTTTACCAGTTGGCCAACTCATGATGATTATATTTCAAGAAAGAATGATATAACTCCACGAAGAATTTTTGAAGAGAGTTACCTTTCACAGACAATTTCAAACATAGTATATTTATGTATAAATTTTATTGCATAGAAAGTTGAGATATAAAACCAAAGCTTTTCTTCTCCATAACTTTAGAGAAGTAAAAAGGATATAAGTTTAAGGCGTGTTACATGTATTCAGCTTAATCCACATGCTGCATGGCCTTAGGAAGACCCAAGAGATTCTTTGGGAGAAAGAGAAGCCACAGGGTTGTTGGCAGGCATCGATTTCGAACGTTTCATCCATGCCGGCGATGTCGAACGATGAAGCCGACATCTAAATGAACCTTGATGCATTGTGGGCGAGCACAAACATTGGCCTTTCGGCGAACTCGACCTCACGGTCTCAGCATCTCTGTTTCCATGTTTAGGAGATGTGGAAACCGAAACGCTGAGGCTGCCATCGGAGGCCATGGCTGCCGGCTGCAAGAAGTAAGGAAACTCAAAGATTTAAAAGAGCAAAGATTTGTTAATTACAATATAAATATGATCAGAATTAAGAGATTTATCCTCAACTAGTGCGTGAGGCTAGAAGTAGTTATAGAGCAATTCAAGAGGTGATATTTTGATTCTTCTTGATTTGTCCTTAGTGAAAGCAACCATACAAAAAAGCCCACTCTATCTCTTATGTCAAAAGGAGGAATCTGGCTAAGTTCATATTTTTTTAGTATCAATAATTATGATGATATGGTCATTCTAGGATATAATATCAATATCTTCCAAAATTTGAATACAAAAATCAGAAAAGAGAGAAATAAATATATAATTTCCACTAAGCACAAGTTCTAAAAAGCGCATACAAAAATCACTGAAGATCAAAACTAAGGTCATTTACTGCTTTTGAATTGTGGAACCGTGACAAAACTTATCCACATCAAAAGGTTATTCTTTTCATTTCTACAAAGTATGGAGGATCAGATTCTTTCAATAAATAATTGAAGCAGGTCATTCTCAGGAGTCGGTGAATCTGCTAGGACAGTTCCAAAAATGAAGAAAAAGGCCCCATCAAATTATACTGATTCAATTAGTTAAAAAGCTTTTCCTGTTTTATCTTATACGGTGTTAGAGAGAGGCAGAGAGATTAGAAGAACCTTTGATACGAAAACCACAGCGACTTGGACTTATGAACCTGTGAACACAAACATTAAACCCCCAAGTCGATTCGATTTCAACCTTAAGAATTGGCTTAGACACCGACTGCCTTAAGATCAAGATCAAGGCTCTTGAGACAAAGAAAAACAAGTTCCTCCACAAGATAGGATGATCAATCCCATTTGAATGTTCTTGGCATGCAACTCAACACATGAATTGCAAAATTCAAGAAGCTTTCTAAGCTAAACTTAAAAGACGCACAAAGGTTAAATTCAATTTGTCGAAACATGTAATTCTACGTCAGAAAAAAGACAATTACCTCCACTTAATAAAATTTAAAAATACTAAAATTACATCAATATTATTAAATAAAATATAAACAATAATCTGATGCTCTAGACAATTTGCACCATTATTCAATTGTTATACATTAGCATATGATGCTTCAATATCAGGAATGCCCTTATTTTGTTTTATAGCATACATGACAACAGGGATGGGCCTTCATACAAGATAACATATTCCATTTCGGTTTCTGGAATTTGGATAAACTCATGGAGTTATTAAATTGGAATAAAAGGTACGGAAAAAACAACTGAAATATTGATGATCTTTTCCCATGAGATTCCTTCAAATGCTATTAATTTCCAGTTATTTCGTTAGAATATAAGATTATGAGAGAAATTAAAAAGAACACACCTGCACACCTTAAATCATTAATCGCTTGACTTGCTGCAAGCCTTCCACTTGATCAACTAAAACTGCTGGCTGCTTTCTGACATGCATTGAAATAATCTGTATATGTCCAATCATTCTTGAAAATATTTGAGATGTCCTTCCTTCAAACTCCAACCCAACCTTGACTCTTGAAACTCCAAAGAGCTTTCTGGATTTAGCTGCTGCCTTCATGGCAAAGTTGGAATGAAGTTCTCTTGTTAGAAGCCTTTAAAATGAAACATGAAGATAGAGATCCCCATCCTTTTCATCTGAAATGGTCCAGCAACCCCTACAATGGGTGCATCTAATGGCTTTCATGGTAGACAGAGTTAATGAGGTTTAACACTTTGTAAATTTCTTCAGTTTGGAGGTGGCTAATATCTCCAACCACAAACTCGTGAGCCTTACCATCTACCTCAATGACACTTGATCCAGGTGCTTTTTTCACACCTCTATCCTTCATCAACCTCCTTAATCGAGTCACATCGAACCATCTCTCATTAGTAGCAGATATGTTGGACAGCAGCACGAAGACTCCACTATCGTCTGGATCAAGTTCCAAGATGTAATCTTGTATGCGATGAGAGAGCTCAACATTTCCAACAGTTTTGCAAGCATTTAGTAGCACTCCCCAGATAAGCACATCGGGCTTCATTGGCATGGTCCTTGCCAACTCCACAGCTTCTTCCAAGAGTCCAGCTCGACAGAACAAATCAATCATACATCCATAATGCTCCAACTTTGGCAACAAATTATAAAGCTGACTACTCATGTTATCAAAATATTTCCGCCCTTCATCGACCAGACCAGAATGACAGCAAGCTGTCAAAATCGCTAGAAATGTTATCTCGTTAGGCTTGAGACCGGATATTAACATTACTTCAAAAAGATTTAATGCTTCATGCACAAGTCCATGCATTGCTAGACCACATAACAAAGCATTCCAAGTGAAGGTATTTCTTTGAGGCATATTGTAAAAGATTTGCAGTGCCATTTCGATACATCCACATTTGGCATACATGTCAACAAAGGCAGTTCCAATATGGATATCCCATTTGATTCCTCTTTGATTTATGTACTCATGGACCCATGTGCCGAAGTCAAGAGTTCCTAGGCTAGCACAAGCAGTGAGAACACTAGTTAAAATAATCGCATCAGGGCTAACACCCAAGGTTCGCATCATTGAAAACAGTTCCAAGGACTCTTTTGGATGATCACTCTGCACCAATCCAGTGATCATGATAGTCCAAGACACAATATCTCTTGTCGGGAGCTCGTCAAATATTTTCTTAGCTTCATAAAAACATCCATTCTTTACATACATATCTAGCATTGCATTTCCTAGTACTGAATTCAACTTAAACCTCCGCTCGATCACACCATGAATTCCCTTCCCCGTACACAAGTCTCCATTTCTTGCACAAGCAGCAAGCACACTGACTAAAGTTGCAATGCTTGGCTCCACATCCATCCTGAAAAACAAAGAAATAGCCTCATCAAAATGCCCCGCCTTCATGAACCCAGATATCAAACTGTTCCACGAAACAACATCTCGAACAAGCATTTCATCAAACACCTTACCTGCACAAGAAAAATCCCCACAAGCTCCATAGCAACGAATTAGTGAGTTTTGCACATAGTGATCAGCCAAAAGCCCCAATTTAACCACCACGCCATGAACTTGCCTGCCTTCTCTGCTCCCTGAAAAGTTAGAGCACGCTTTCAAAAGGACTGGAAAAGTAAACATATCAGGCACAAACCCATCTCTCACCATCCTTCTATAAACTGAAACCGCCATTTGTGGAAATTCACTACCAACATAGCCATTAATCAGCGAGTTGAATGGAAATGAACCTAAGCGCGTGTTGCCTTGTTCTAAATAATCACAGGCATAGTCACCATACTCAACAAAATTGGCAAAGAATTCCATCACTTTGCCTGTGACGAAGTCATCGTAAACTAATCCTGATGTTACCAATTGAGCATGAATTCGTCTAAAGATCCTTAAGTTCTTACAGTCTTTGATTGAATCTAGTAAAACCCATTTCAGATTGAACATAGTTTTCCCGCCGATTAGTTAAACAGTCCCCATTACAACGCCGGTTCTACTTTTGAAGGTGCTAAACAGTCCCAGCTCGTTTTTAACGCAAACGAATAGAAAGAATATTTTCCCTAACAAAATTAAGAATTTGAGTAAAATTAACCAATATTATATCAAAATAAGGTACAATCTTGCAATATTTTATAAATATTAATAATTTATAATAAGTAATTTGTCTATTTCATTCTTGAAAGTTTTGAAATTTAAACTTTTCAAATAAAATAAATGAACTTTTGAAATTGAAATTTGGTAAAATATCAATTTATAATTCTAAATAAAATCCGGGGTTGATTTATATCGTACTTTAAACTACCAACTACTTGTCAAAAGGAGCAAAACACAACATTTTTTTATTACATGTTGAGGGTGAAATTTTGAACATAAAACCTCTTAGTCTTTAGTACACGTGAATGTTAGTTGAGTTAAGTTTTGACAAATGAAACAATAATTTGACTTGTATGTGTTGATTTATATGATTAAACTGTTTTTTAAAATCAATAATGTGTGTTTTAGAATATTATTGAGCTGAGTTTACTACACAGTAATCTAAGATAAGCGAAGTATCTTTAAAATATTGAACATTGTTGGCCAACGTGACATAAGATTGTTAAATGAAAATTGTTGATAAGTACGCATTCAAATGAGTCCAAACGAATATGATCTAGTGACAAATGAGAAGTTAGTATGAAGTTGAATGCAAAGGGGCTCTATCCAGGATCAATAATACTCAAATTTAATGGGTCGAGTCCAAACTGAGACTATCTATGGGAATTAATGTTTAACAATTTTAAAGATAATAATTAATGTATAACATTGTTTTAAAAATACTTGTAAATATAGCGATAGACCAATATTTACTTTTACAATCTATTACTATTAATGATAAACTTCTATCGTTGATAAGCTTGGACATATTTTATAATATATGTTATTTTTAAAATGTTATTATATATGTCAATACTTTGAATCTAATTATTATATTTGGAATTATTCTGTAAATAACCCAAGTCATTTTGTGTTGGAGGTTCATTCAATTTGAAGAGACAAGACCCCAAATAATTAATAAAGTACACGACTTTTCAAAACTCTGTAAAGAGACATCACTCTTTAAATAAAGCTTATGCACTATTGAGAGAAAATAAAAAGATTAGGCTTAATAGATAGACCTGCAACTCGTACAAACCAACACTCCAAAACCAAGTCTCCTAGTTTTATTTTTTTTTCTGTTCGTAAAGACTAAGTCTATAAACACTCATTTATATATAAATTTTTTTATTTTGTTATCTATTTCTTACTTATGCTTCTTACGTATTTCAAGTCAGGTCTTGAAAACAATAAATAAAAATAGTGCCAAGATAAACGTAAATCAAATGACATAATGTTTGTATATTCAACCTCAAAATCAGAGGTTTGATTCTCCCACTTTACGCTCTACTTATAATATCTTTGAACAAAAATTGTTTTGTTAAAAAACAAATATTTACAGTTCATAAAAAAAGAATTAATGAAAGACAAAAATCTATTATACTCGATTTGTTAAGTATAAATATTTTGTCCATTTTTGTATTTTTAACAATTTTCTTTCCTTATTTACTGAAAATCCAATTCTAAGCACTCTACTATTTAAATTAGATACTAATCATTAACCAAATGGAGAGAAAATAAATTTATTTTTGAAAAAACGAAAAAAAAATAGTTACTAAATCAAACCAAACAATAAAAAGGTAATTCAATACACGATTCATTAAATGGAGGCAATAATAGATTCGGAGCACACACATTTTGTTCCCTTATCCCAAACACTACCCGCCAATTTTATTTATTATTTATTTTTTTATTTATATTAAAATAAAATAAACATGAATTTCCAAAAAAAGGGAAGGGACCAAACGTGGCGCAAAATCGTAGAACCACGTGGATATGCTTTGGAGCGAGCGGCGTAGGCTTGCTCGAAAAGTAAAGGTAAGGAGCAAAATCAGCTGATGAGCGACCAAATCTAAGACACTGTTCGGCCCCCTTCTTTTTTTTTTTTTCTATTCTATTTATTTCTTTGTTTTTTAAAAAATTGCTCTTCATTCCCCCACGCGATTTATGGAGCGTCATTTCACTGCCTTTTGGAGTTATTCCTTCTATATTTATGATAGAAGTTGTGTTTGGGACTGATTTTCTAGGGTCTTCGATTATTAAATATTTTGTATTTAAATCGCTGATGTTTAGTGGAAAATTATAAAAAAAATCATTTTATATTGATTGTGATAGGAGTGCAACAAAAAAAAAACAAAAAATCAAATTAATTTTTTGGTATACAATTGAATATATTGATTTCCATTCGAAGAAAATTTAAAAGTATTAGTTCATGGTATCTTTTAATATTTTAATTACTATAGCGATTGGTACACATATATTATTTATTATTGAGTGATAGGTCTCTTATTCAGAAGAGTGACAAAAAACCAGGTCAAGTTTCAATGTACATAATATTTCAATTATTATGAAGTGTATGTATATACAAAGAGAGAGTGTTTCAATATATATAATATTTCAATTATTAATATATATAGCATATGTGTCTAACTTAAATTTAAAATTGAAAAAATGACCAATTTAAAACAAATAATAAATAATATTAGAGAGAAAAAAAAGAAACCAACGTAAAACCAAATTCATAATTAATAAATTCAAATAAAACAAATCATTTGATTTGAATTCATTATTTGTAAAACCAAGTAGTTTGGTTTGATTTTTTGGCACCATAATCGATAAAATCATACCAACTATCACTCTCAAACTACGGAAGAATTAGTTAATAGGTGATTTTTTGTTGAGGTGATTGGTCGTGAAGCATACCAAAAAGGGCCTATCTAGTTCTTTTTTTGTTAAACAGCCGTGAAACAATTTTTTTTTCTAATTTAAATATTTGATCAAAAGAAAATAAACCTAGCAAAAAAAAAGGTGCTCAACAAAGAGATTAAACAATAAAAATATAATAAATTTTCTTTGTAATGCACGTATTTCTTACTCAACATATTGATCATGCACACAATCCTAACAAAAAAATGAAAATTTTAATTAATAGAAATAGATATTTAACCTAACAATTTACTTTCACAGTTTGATAGTAATGACAAAGATAAAATTAAAGGTAAAATACAACAAATTTATAATTTTCTCGTTACATTGACAATGCATCTGTGTGTAACAAGCATAATCAGATTGAATACTATCGATTCTACCATTAGATTGTATATTTTGATCACAAATTTGAATGTAAACTTTAAAATTTATTGGGATCATGGAACACATGTAAACACCAACAAACATGATCAATTGATATCTACATTTTAGATTAATCTCGATGGAATACATTTCCGGTATAAAACATGACCTATTTTAATTGAAATGTACGCTCCATGCAGCGCGTAGAAGCTTTAGTAATGAAATATCTTATCCGGTCTCAAAAACCATGACGTGTACAAAAAGACAATCAAAATCCAAGTCATTAAGTTGAAAATCTCTCAACCCAAATTCAAGAAAATGAAAGGCCAGATCTTCGCCAGGTGGCGCTTTGTTACTGTACGGTACTCTCCACTATATATTACAGTGCAGGCTCATATTTCTCAGCACCATATCCCTTTTTTTCTCCCCACAGTTCTCCATCGAAGAGAAGCTCTCTTTTTTTTTTTTTTCCCCTTTCTGTATATGGGATGGAGTCGAACCAACAAAACGACGCCGTTGCGCCGTTCGTTATGAAGACTTACCAGATGGTCAACGATCCGTCGACCGACGATTTAATCGGCTGGAGCAATGGCAATAACAGCTTCATCGTTGCCGATCCCTTGGAACTTTCTCGCCAAATTCTTCCTTCTTACTTCAAACACAACAATTTCTCTAGTTTTGTTCGTCAACTCAACACTTATGTAAGTCCCAATTTTTACCTATTATTTCAATATTTTCCATTTATATTAAATTGCAATCAAGTGTTTTAAAAAAATTAGGCTTATTGTAATGTTTACCTATTATTTCAATATTTTCTATTTAAATTAAATTGCAACAAATTGTTTTTAAAAAATTAGGCTTATTGTAATTTTTACCTATTATTTCAATAATTTTAAATAAAAACATTGTTGTAAATAACAAAACCACGAATATTTATAAAATATATAAAATTTTAGATTTTATCATTTCTATCCACATCAATTACTATAAAAAAAATTAAAATTTTGTTATACTTTATAACCATTTGATGTATTTTGCTATAATTGAAAAGGATCACTTTAAATATAATTTTTATTGTAAAATTAATATTGGTAATTTTAACACCTTCTAAATCACTCCCAAATAAACAATCTAACTTTATACTCAATGTAAACTAAAGTTAATTATAGGATGCAATTGTAATTAAAGTTTTTATTTTATTTATTTTTGGAGCAGGGATTCAAGAAGGTGGATCCAGATAAATGGGAATTTGCAAACCAATGGTTTCTCCGAGGTCAGAAACATTTACTAAAGAACATTTGTAGAAGAAGACACAGCCGAAATTCATATTTTCAAACAAAATGCGAAGACGACGATGGAGAATTAGCCATCGAAATTTCCAAACTCAAACAAGAACAGAGAGCTTTAGAACTCGAAGTTGAATCCATGAACAAACGAATCGAAGCCACTGAAAAACGCCCCCAACAAATGATGGCCTTTCTCTACAAAATCATGGACAATCCCGAAATTCTTCCCAGAATCATCATCCAGAACCACCGTGTACGGCGGCAATTGCCTAGCAAGCGGCGGCGCGTGGTGATGCCGCCGCCGTCTCCCACTCCAGTCAAACTCGAAAGCGTTCTGGAGGAGGATTCGTCGCCAGAGACCGGTGTTTTCGTCGATAATGTCGCTTTGTCGTCGCCGGAGACGACTTTGTGGTGGAACGGCGCCGCTTCCGCCGCCGTTTCAAGTCCGTTGACGTCCGACTCTGGCGGTGGATTGAGTGATTACATAGCGCTGTCGCCACCGGAGAGTGATGTATCGGTGTACGGACTCGGTGGCGGCGGAGATAGTTACATGGCGGAGCTGGTGGCCGGAGGAGGGTCAAGTCCGCCTCCACCTTATCCGTTTTCGTTGTTTAGTGGTGGCTTTTAGGATAAATCTCCCGTATTAATTCCGAATTAATTATTATTATTTTTTTCCTTTCTTTCTATAAATACTTATAAAGTTAGTTTGTGCCGTAGAAGTAGAACCGTATTTATATCATTATATGTTAATGAAAATGTAAATAAAATAAAATTAAAAAAGATGAATATCATGTTACGCCATCTTACAAGTTTTGCCATCTATTGTGTATACTCTCTTCTTTTAACAGCATATATTAAATAGTCACTATTATCCAATTATAATAAGAATTGATGTAATTATAATAATATTTCAACGGTAGATTAAATTGATCGTAATATATTATAATTATGAATATGTCACCTTTTCTTGTTACTAGTATTGTTCATATGACAATTTAATGATAACGTTGTTACAAAAAACTGTATTTTATAGTGGGCAATTGCATCATTTTTTTTTTTGTAGGGGAAAATATTAATTGCAAAAAAGAGAGCATAAGATTGGAAATAGAACGTTCTAATTTTAGAATATTATATTATGCTTAATCAATCTGAAGAGGATCAAATTTTATTGATGCTTCATAAAGGTATACTGTTGGCTTAAAGAACGCATGTAATGTCAATTTATAGCATCAATTATATAGTCTATTGTCACAAATAAAATTCTCCGAATTGATGCATTATTTCTATTTAAAAAAAAAAAAACTGTTGGATCAACTTATTAAAAGTAGATGTGGTTGATTTTGATATGTTTTTGTTAGATTAATTTAGAAGTGAAAATATTGGATGTGTTAAACGAGCATGATTCAACTGATGTATACACGTATTAATGACAACAAGATTTGTGATTCAAAATTTAATTCCATTTTACGAAAAAAAAAACATTAAATCCGAGAAAAATTAATCTAGATGACAAAATTATTGAAAATAGCTAAAAACATAGTAAATGAAAAAAAGAATGACAATTTTTTTTGTTTGTTATTTTACTATATTTGTAAATAAGATGATATTTTTTTTATGTATATAAAATTAGCTTATGTTTTAGTTCCTACAATAAAATATTACGTAAGGATCGGTTAGAGTCTATTTTTCGATAAAACCACTACTGAACTGAGTATTGTCGGTTTAGTAAATGTTCAAATGACCTCGACCATAAAGAAGTACAAATCGATTGTTGATTGGTAAGTTTAAGTTTTTAAATTTTTTTAAGAGTATCGATAGTTTAGAAATTTTCTCCAAACCTATCGTTATCTTTGATCGATCGCGTTCGATTCAATCCGTTTTGATCAATTTGATTGGTCTTTTTATTTATTTATTTATCATTCTCACTCTCATGTTATGCAAATTATCCTTGAGGTAACCTGAATTTGACCCACAAAAATCAAAATGTCTATATCACTATACTTTAGACGTATTTTTATGTTTAGGACGCGTGTCAACCATACCGGGTCCCACGAGAAGAAAAATTTCAAACAAAAAAGAAAGGCAAAAGTTAATGTGGGTCCCGGGGCCCTATCAGTTTCCCCTTATGTAGTCATGTAGCATCGCCTCTTACCTTATTATTTTAAATATATATTTAATAATTTTGTGTTAAAATGTTATTTTGATTACTATATATTTTAACGTTGGTTTGATTTTGATTTGGACAAACTACAAAAGATCTGTCTTTGAAGTACGAAGTATGTATTGATTAACCCTTCAAGTTAAATAAAACGTTAAAATTGGATCAAATTAAACCTTCAAACTTATATAATTGTATAGATTACAATATTTATATAATTGTAAGAGTTCCACTTTTATTATATGCGTCCTATTTTAACGATTATTGTAAACTTTAGAGTCTAATTTTAACACTCGTAGAAGTTTATGGATTCAAAATTGAAAGTTTGAAGGTTTAATCATAACCAGTACAATAATGTATGGGTGGTTTTTGTAACTTTTTCTTGTATTTTATTTCATTTTAAATTGTTCATCTTTTGTTTATATATTTTTTTAAAAAAAAAGTCTAAAATTTAGTTCTTGATGTTAAAATATCATTGAGTTCATTTTAAATCACAATTGTTATCTATTGTTTTTTTTATATATAAGAAAATATTCAAATTGTGGATTTATTTACATTATATTCTTATTCAACAAATTTGATAAAATATATCTGCAAGGAACTAAACTTAAAATTCATATAGTAAAATCGAACAATTAAAATTCCGAGACAACTGTAAATATAGTAATTAAATTCAAAGTATTAGCATGTATGGTAATATTTAAAAAAAAAATACAAATATAGTAAAATTTGTTGAAGTATATTAATGATAGAAGTTTATCACTAGTATATCATATTATAAATATTGATCTATTACTAATATATTCTAAAAAACTATTTATAATAAAAGTCTATTATCAGTAAATTTTACTATATTTACAATTTTTTTTTAGAGACGATAGTATATTGTTATCTTAATCGTTATAATTACCTAAAAAGAACTTTAAAATCGAAAATGAAAGAATTATTTAAAAAGTTAATTTTCCCTCTTTTAGAGTGGGTCCCAAGTTTTCGTTAATGGATCACACGTGTACCGTGTCGCAACGGCGTCTTGTTTGTCGTTTTGGACAGCGGCTATCGCACGAGAGATCCGTGCGCTTACACCTGTTTGATATTGCCGACGTAACGTATGGTCATGTATCTTGCCGACTGGACCCACTTTGATTTCTGGTGGGACCCAGCAGAGTTTGATGCTTTTACAGCACAACAAATATAAAACCATGTGATCGTTTCAATACTTTCTAAAAAGAATGTAATTGTAATTTCAAATCCGAAAAGTCAAAATAATACATTAATTATAATTTCAAATAAGATCATTTTAAAAAACAGTGAAACTAATTCAAATATTTATAAAAATATAGTAAAATTTTAAATTTTATCAAATATTAATAGAAGTCTATCGGTATCTATAATCATAGTTATAATATATTTTATACATAGTTTTAAAATTTTGCCATTTTTAACAATTATTTTTAATATCGATACAATTAAAATGTGCATTAATAAATATTTTTCATTTGGCTATAATTTTTCTTCTGTCAAATGCGAGTGGTTTAGGTCAAATCCAACGCTCGAGATGAATTTTGTCGTAAAAAAGGATGGTTTTGTCCTTATTGAAAGCATTATTTTTATTACAAGCTCCATTAAAATACTAATAATAATACTATTCGTGCTATTACAGTTTTGACATAGTTTTAGAATTTTTTTAAAATTATGTCGTTATGTTTGTATTCTCTTCTCTCATTTATGACGAGGAAGAGAGGCATAATAGGATTGGTAATTTGTTTGGTCTTCTTTCACCTAAAAGAATATGAAACCAACTTTGTCTTATTTTTTTTCTAGTAAGAATTGAAATTGGAGTATTTGAACTTAAAATTTCTTGACCATGAAATAAATATAGGTCAGTTGAGTTAAGTTATTCTTAGCAAAATTTAGAATTTTAAAACAACTTCAATTGTACCCTAAATCTTCACGATGTTTAGTTTCTAGATAGACTTAAATCAATATTTTAAAGTATTTATTATTATTATTGAAAAATAAATAATTTTGAATTTGAGAAAATGAGTATTGAATATTAGGGGCATAAATGAGGTGGAGCATAGAACAGTTGGAAGAAATTGGATGACACTTGTCATTGTTACATCCCATCATTGGAATGTCGCTCTCTCTTTTAGGACAGGCAAAACCTAGACCACCTCTTATTATTATTATTATTATTTTTTTTTTTTTACTTTATTCCAAACTTTATTTTTTCAAAAAGAAAAAATATATATATTTATATTTAAACATTTGTGGTCTAAAATTACACACATTCATTTTACATTTTCTTTACGTGTCACGTCCTGAATCCTTTCTATGCCTAATAATTTTGATTTAAATAATAGTTTAGTAAGTTCATTTAAAAGTATAAGTCATTTAATAAAAATTGTTTTAATTAGACCATGTATCAACTTAACTAATTAAAAATGGGTTTTAATTAGGGCATATATGATTTTATATAATTTAAAAATTGACCTTTTATCAGTAAACTGCAACTTCCGTGGCATATGAAGTTAGACTATTTTATCGAACTTTTATAAATAGTCGTCATTTTCTAAAAAACCAAACTACTATGTGAAAATTGAAAAGGTAGCTTTTAAAATTTTTTAATCTAATTAATAATTCAGCTGTTTTACTTAACTAATAATGCAGATCATAATCGAATGTTAGGGAAACCACACTTAATTATATATAACAAAATAAAAAGTTATTAAACGAGTTTTTTGTTTTTGAAAATAGAGTAACAATTCGTTTTTTTTCCTAATGTAACCTCGTGGGAGGAAAACTGGAAAGAGAGATGAACAATGTTTTCTTTTATTTTGATCTTATGTTTCTGAAATATTTAATTTTAACAAAATTTAATAAATCATGAACCCTAACCCTAACTCTAATGAGTAATGAGTTCTTACTGTTATTCTTATTTAAACAAGTTAATAATATAATAAATAGGACAAACATGATAAACCAATCACGATTACAAGTTATTTTTAAGCACTTAAGAAGTTAATCGACATGGAGGTGTAACAATATTTGTATTTAAGTTATAAGAAAATGAAAATAAAGCAAGAGACGGTTCATTTAAAACTGATTTGTGGACCATACCATAGTTGGGTGTCCAACGAAGCGAAGCTCAGTGATAAAAATGAGATAGTCGCAAACATATTTGCAATTTTTTTATGAATGTTGCTACACACTTAATTATTCTTCTTAAAACTGTTACCTATTATAATTAGGCAATAAAAATAACATACATGAAAAATGAAAATAAGCAAAAATATGACGTGATTTTGAACAAAAAATGTAAAAATTGAAAACGTAAATAATAATAATAATAATAATAAGTTTTTTCTTTTAAACAACAAGAATCAACCTTATAAATATTTGCTCGTAAGATTATATGCTACGTTACCTACTTTAAAAAAAACAAACGAGTCAGATTTTGAAATCTAATATATATAAAATTTATATTTAAGATCAAATTACAAGTTTAGTTATAATTTAATTTCTCCTAAATTATATTTGATATATGTTATGTGATTTTTATATATCTTTAAAATTTAGATATATATACTCATCACTTACATAACGTTGATATTTTTCTTATCCAAGAACATAAAACTTTGGACATACTTTTAATAACAAGGACCTTGGACCAATGGAGACAACACGTCTTACGCTCATTTCCTTCTCTTTAGGCCAACATGAGACTTTAATCATATGCATATCTTCTCAAACAAAGTCTTACCGATTCTTTCCTAAAACAGACATGGATCTATTTCTCTCTAATTTTACTCGCGATTGGCTCGTGTTTAGGTAAATTCTTCTTTTTTTTTTAAATAACATGACCTATCTAATAGAGCTCAACCCACAACAAATTTAATTGGATACGTAGTGCCAAGCCAACCAACCCTTCACATCCTTAACAATAAAAAATATTTTTTTAAAAAAAAGAAATAGAAATGAAAATTAGAAATACTTTTTGAGGCAGAAAAGGACTGAAGACTTTTTTTGATCAGCAGGAAGGCAGCCTCTATCTAACGGACAGTGACAGTTCCCATTGGACATTTCCCAATCCAACAAATAAAAATAAGCCACGTCAGAGAGCGAAATTAATTATAATTTGTCGATATCGAAAACGATAAAGATGGGCCGAACCAATAAACTGCAAAAGGGCCAGGCCCATGCTTTTGTTTTGTTTCTGAAGAATTAAAGGCCCAATAAAATTACAGAATAGAGTTTTGGGGCTGTCTTATCGAAAGGGACAAATATCAGGAAAAAAATGAAAAGTTGGGCTCGAAAATCCAAAAAATTCTGACTATTAAAAGAAGCAAAGCCCAGTGAAGTATGAAGCCGAACGAAGCCTTCAGAAACAACACATTATCTGTTTTACTTTAACTTTTTTTTTTTTTAAGACTTACATATGCAAAAATCAATCCGAACATAGATTTGTGGATAAAATATTTATTAAAATTTTAAAAGGTTAAATATTTGACGAACAAAGAAAACTGTTAAAGAAAAAAAAACAAGTTTTAGAGACCGAATGGGATAAAGCTTGCCGGTCAAAAATAAAATCAACAAAATCGAACCAACTATTTCAGTTCGGTTTGTTTGGTTAACTTTTATTTGTCTTTGTTTTTTGTTTTCTTCCCATTTCTCTCAATGCACATGGAAGTCACAATCATGGACATCAATGGATCAAATTAACCTAACCGATTCTGTTAAAAGGGCTATTTACGTTTATAGCTCACTGTTCATATTTTCCTGTTTTGGTTATTAAATTTTCATAAAATCAAACTTTTGACGAGTCACATTAGATTCTCATATTTGATCTAATATATTTTTTAGGCTATTTTTTAAAACTCAATGTACGTACACAATACACTGTGATACATACGTAAATAGAAATTCATATGTAGTTGTATATATCTTACACATTATCTAATAATAATTGAAGAGGTTTGAAAATAGTTCAAATATCAAAATAGGGTTTCATTGGGGTCTATGAAAACAGAGGTAAGGACTTTGGGTTTCACATTGTTTCATAGGCAGAGATAGCAATAAGGTAACATTCCATTGTGCCATTTGAATTTCTCTCTTTTTCCACTGAAACTGACTTGTCAATCTCTTTTGTCAATACATAAACAACCTCTTCTTAACTACAAAACAAATCCCTTTTGGGTTTCTTTGGCCTATTTGCTCACATTCTATTGGATTCACATCCTATTCTTATCCTTATTTGCTCGTATCATTTCTCTCCCTCTTCTCTCAAAATTGTGTTGTACTACTTCTATATTTGACGACTCACGACATGAGTTGATTGCAAAGATATTTTGAACTGTTAATTTGAATACCGTTCAGTGGATAATTCATCAATTAACATTTTAAAAGTCGATGATTTGATTTATTACTTTCGACATCATTGAATAAGTTTAACTATACAAGGAATATCTTGAACTGAATCAAATTGTTTGAATTAAATGTCATTTGAAAGTACTTATTTGCTCTTTTTCAAACCTAAAAACAAAAAACAAACTTGGGAGTTCAAACCAAGTCAAAAAAGGTGTTAAAAGAAAAAAGAAAAAAAGTAAAATAAAAACACACTTACAAAAAAGATCCTACTTTTATCCCAACATCAACCTAAAAAGAATAATGCAATGCACTCAAAAAGCAAGGCCAAAAGCAAGAATGAGATCTTAAAGTGAAAAAAGAGGGGAAAAAACCCAATTGGTTGCTTGCTTTTATAATAACAATGTGATATATATTCAAAATTTTCCCATTTTGAATCGTGTAGCTAATTCGAATATAGTTTGGTGGATAAAAGATAGATTATCAAATGAATGCTAGTTCAATCCCTACTTTTAGTATAGTTTAGTAAACAAGGCACAAGTTATCATCACGACATTGATGGTTCGATCGTAAACTTACCATTATTGAACTAAGCAAGAGAGATCTTAAAATTAAAAGAAAAAAAAAATAAAGTGATTATCCACCATATTTAATAGTAGTTAGATATAGAGAATTCGAATATATATTAGTTGATAAAAACTTGGTTACTATTCTAATGATAGATGGTTAGATCTTTACTTGCAATTGTTGAACAAAAAACAATTTGAATATAGTTTAGTAGATAAGACACCAATTGTTATCTCAATATCGATGGCTCTATTACTGCTGGTAAACAAAATAACCGTTGGATATAGATGCAACAAACCCGTTTAGATAGCAGCCTCAAAACTTTTTTTGTTTTCAAAACCTAAAAATCATAGAAAAAAGAGAGCTTCTTTAATCTCCGAATAAACTTCAAAAATCACTTTATGATAATGACGAGAATTGAGTGAAATAAAGCATTGTAAAAGCTCTTCCAATTCTTTCCCTCCAAAAATCTTCTTCTCAACCACCATTTCCGCCATTGACGCCTTAAAATCCTTGTACGGATCCGACGATCTTTTCACCACCGCATAAAACCCATCTCTCATTTTCCTCTCCGGTCTCCGGCGACCATGTCTCTGTCGATAACGGCGGCGTGACACGGAGGAATCCGACGTTAAACTCCGTGAAGAAAACAGAGTCTCTGTTTCATCCTCTGTTTCGTCATATCCACCGTACCACCACGCGCTGCCGAAGTCCTCTGGCGGCGCCGGCGGCGGTGCAGGCCGAGAAGGTGGATTCTTTTTTCTCTTGATTTTGGATTTGGTTTTGTGGCGTGATAAACAATCGTTGAGATGGGAAAGAGGTGGGGAAATAATGGGAGAAGAGGCAGGTGGGGGAGGAAATTGAAAATGGGAAGAATTAAGGGGAGATTTGGGTGTGTAATTAGAGGAAAGTTGAGGGGGTTTTGGAGAAATTAAGGATTTGGAAATGGGTTTTTGTGTAATAAGGATGTCGGAATTTTTCTTGGAGCGACAAGAGAAGAATGTGGATTGGAATATGCGTGAGAATCTTAGTTTGAATCTTTTTTCCATTGAAAAGAAGAAGAAGAAAAAAAAGGTTAAGCACTTTGGCTTTAAAGATTATGAAGTAGAAGTAAATAAGTGCTTTTGGGTTTTGAAGAATGAGAATGAGAAAGAGAAATAGAGATTAATTAACTTTTGGAAGATAAAGGTTTTAGCTTTTGAAGTAGAAGAAGAACTTTGAGAGAAAGAGAGAGGTTTTTATGTTTTGAAGAAGAAAATGAGAGAAAAAGAGAGAGAGGTTATTAGCTTTTTGTAGATGTAAAGAGAGAGGGAGAGAGAAAGTTTAGCTTTTCACAAATTTGAAAATGAGGGTGAGAGAGCCTTTTAAAAGTGGTTTCACCACTAGTACTTCTTAGTTTTAGGTTGGAGATAGTTTCAAATACGATAATTAGATTCAAAATATTAATATATACAATAATATTTTTAAAAAATTACAAATACAACAAATTTGTCAGAGCCTATCATTGATAAACTATAAGAGTCAATCAACGATAGAAGTTTATTAACGATTGATTTATATCGCTGATTGATAGCAGTGATAAGACTCTAATATATTTGCTATATTTGCAGTTTTCTTAAAATGATGATATACACTTTATTGTTCTTAGAATTGCTATCCATTGTAATTACTCTTTAAGTTTTTCGAGAAGAAAACAATTATGTTTGTGTATTCAACTAAATTGTCTGATCATAACTTGTTACGTGATAATTTTTTTTGAAATATTTTAACTTATCAGTTGGGCATGATGATGATAGTGAGATGCATACATAATGGATGCATCGAAACTAAGAACTTAAAACTTTTCCAGTTTTTAAAATTCATCGGGATAATCGAGTTTCATCACCCTGAGATCCATTTGAATAATTGTGGAAACAAAAATTGGGTGTAAGTTTTGATATAAGATTACAACTTTTTTGAAAAATTATGAAATATCTGGAAAAAAAAAATTACGTTGAAAAGTTTAATTTTTTTTAATTATTAAAATCTCAAGGGTTGATCTCAACCAAAAAGAACTCATAAAATTTATTTCAGCTAATTTTCTGAAAAGATGTTTGTTGCGAAGGATGAAAAAACATTATTATCGACAATTTGCTATATAATATTCATAAGTTTAATTTAAAAAACATAAAACTAAAATCGTTATCAAACCAGGTCGAGATAGGTTATATGAATGGAAGATATAAGGAAGAGGATATGAAGGTGTATGTGTTGATGTTGAAGGGAGCAATGGAATGGATTTGCTTGAAAGAAACAAAAAGGGAACCCAATTTAAATGATGAACTAAAAGCTTCTTTCTTCCCCACTTTCTCTTTTTATTTTTAAAATATTTTATTTTTGTTGCTTCCTTATTTTGTTTTTTTTAATTGTCTTTCTAAAATTACTTCAATATAACAAAAATTAGGCAAATTCAGATTTAAAATAATTGTTAAGTATATTTTCATGAATAGCCTTACATTTAATTATCATATTACTATAATTATTAGGAAGAAATTTGAATAATTCTATCTATAAGATTTTATAACAAACAAACTATGTTATATCTAAAATTACATTAAAATTTTACTTTCTATCAATGATAGATTGCGATAGACTCAAATAGAGTTATAAACATCTATCAGAGTCTATTTGAGTCTATCGCAGTCTATTATATGCATAAAGTAAAATTTTGCTATATTTATAAATAAGTTTACTTATTTTGCTTTATTCGAAGACATTTGTTTTTAAATTTGAAAAATAATTTAAAAAACTAAGAATAAAATATATGATAAATAACTTATTTAAAACTATACAATTAATATAAACATAGTTCAACTTTCACTTTACAAATTTTGTAAGTAAAAAATAACATACCAACTTAGGACAGGAATTGATTCATAATTTTTTTTTAAGAAAAAAAACAAAATTCCCTAATTAAAAGAAAGTATTGACTTAAATTAAAAAAAATGACATTATTATTTTGGTAATTGGCTAACCAAAATAGATACAAAAAAATATATTTTTAAAAAAAATAGTGTGTAATATATATATATATATATATATATATATATTTGAAAGTCATAATTGTACTAGAAGGTTTTTAAAAGTGGCAAAAAAGAAGGTTTGAAATTTGAAAAATATAATTATCTTATATGAAATTATGAAATATTATTTTTGGTTTTATAGACCTATTTTTTTGATAGGCAGGTACCTTTAAGTGTAGGCATTAAATATAAAGAATCTTCTATCTTTTCATCTGCTATTTTTCCCTACTTTATAATTATTATAATAATATATGCTTACTATGATTATTCAAATAATTACCAATATATATAATCTATTTTTTAATATATATTTTATTGTAATGTTCATATTATTATTATTAAAAAAAAAGATAAATAAATATGGCATTTGTTACATTATTTCCACATTATTTGTTCTCATAGTGCTCCTTATTTCATGCTCAACTTTACTTCTTGTTTCCTTAAAAGGTGTGGTTAGATTTATAGAATTGTTACCTAATGAGTAAAAAAAATATATTGGCTCGATAAATTCAATAAATGACAAAGGAGTGGAAGTTGAATTTATTAATATACTCAAATATTCTTATGCTTTTAACGTAGCAGCCGTTTGGTTGTTGCTAATTAATTTAACGAGAAAATAAAGTTATGTTAAACAACAATAACACGATTAAGTCAATTTATCGACATAAGAAATGGTAATTGATGTCATTATTCGAATTCACTCAATTATGCTTTAATTAACAGCTATATTCATTTACAGCGAGAGATTTGAATTTTTTGACCTGATCAAATGTGCATGTCAAGCTGTTAGAATTATAAGTTACAAGAGATAAACTTGAGAAAAATCCAACCAAATAAAATATATTATTGTTAACGATTAATGTATATGAGTGTCACATAAGTAAGATTCTATTATCTACGAATAATGAACAAATGACTCTCAAAATAAAATTTGATTGAAATAAATAAAGTGCATATGTTGCTTCAATCCAAAACCCATATGTTTAGGAATGATACTTAGGACAGTAATTCCCAAACTAAATGCCAAAAATAAGACAATGTGTAGATAGTGGACCAATTTATTAATTAATTTAAGCAAAAACTCTTAATTAATTATACTTATGATTTCAAATTTGAAATGCCAATGAGCCAAATCTACATTAATTAAATTCTAATGAGGGGAGCAAAGTGTTGATAGAAAAGACTCAAAATAAGTTAAGAACTCACTACCTAGTCAATAAAGTTTCCATTAAATATAATATGATTTTAAAACCATATTATATGTGATTTGTTGTGTGACATTTAAATATAATTTATCATCCTTAATATTGGGCATTCATTTAAATAATTTATATGTACAAAAAGTTTAATTATTATTTTATTTTATAAGATTTTATGAACTAAAATGAGGGTTTAAATTCAAATTTTGGCCACATGATACAAAAAAAGTGAGATTTCCCAAATTTAATTTGGATCTATTTATAGAATAGTTTTGATTGGAGTTATGAAGTTAATTAAATCACATTTAATGTTAGTACATGTAAAGTGGATGTCCCCATGTGTTATTGACTTTTAATTTAGATTTATTTATGGAATTTTTTTGAACATTTATTTATTTTAGCCATATTAATATGTAAGATGAAGATTTTTTACAACTAATTAATTACACTTAAGTTAATAATAAGATCAAAATTACCAAAATCATTAGACTCAAAGAGGCATATCAAAGGAAAATAAAATTAGAATAAGAGAAAATAGACAATGATAAAGAAAAAATGTCACTCAATTTGGTTAAATCTCTCGAATATTTATGTTGTTATTATATATAATAGACACGACATTATTAAAATCGCATTATTAAAACAAGAAACTGATGTTTTGAACTAAAACCATTCTAAAGGTGTTTTTGAAACATGAGTTTAATTAAAAAAACAAGTTGTTTTAGAAAAAAATAAAATGTTTGACAACTACTAAAATAGATTT
The DNA here is from genome assembly GCA_037974625.1 of Cucumis cinereus. Lineage (NCBI taxonomy): Eukaryota > Viridiplantae > Streptophyta > Magnoliopsida > Cucurbitales > Cucurbitaceae > Cucumis > Cucumis cinereus. The sequence goes on from JBBPDJ010000019.1 coordinate 15,098,631, forward strand.
TGGAGTCCATTTTAAACTATTTTTAATAAAAAAATTTAATTAAAAAAATTGATTTTTTTTTTAAAGTCAATCCAAACGGACTCTAAATTTCGATATTTCCTTAACGTAAGATCAAAACCATTTAAAAGGAAGGCTGCGAAAACAAACACATTCTTAAAAAGTAAGAACAATAGACAAAAGCCAACACGAGAGTAATTCAATCGACGTAAACTTAAACTATCAACCTCGAGATTAAAAGTTCGATCCATCATCCAACATATTGTGAATGTACCTTAATAAATTTATAATGTTTCTCGATAAATTTAAGCGATGACATAAAAATTTTCCACTCAAAGATGTTGTAATAAAAGAAACAACATTGTGAAATAAGACAACAAATATTTGAAATTTAAAACTTGCATTTGAAAGCGAATAGAAAAAAAAAAAACCTAAAGGTTGAATCATAACTATAATTTGAAATTTTGCTACATTTTATAAATATTTTATGATTGTTTTTTTATTTATAATAATTTTTATTTTATTTACTTTTTATTAAAAAAAGCTTCTTTTATTAGTATATCGATCTATACATAGAAATATTTGTATTAAGTCCAACTAAAAATTTCACGATACAGACAAGTCATTACAAATTAAAAATTATAGAGACTAAATTATGGCTTATTCAAGTTCATAAATTAAATTGTTCAAAATTTAAAGTACACAGACAGTTAAAGTGAGTTTAACTAAATGATAATTGACATGATCACTTTCGATCTTAATAGCAAAAAATTTGATCCTACACCTCACAATTGTTGTATTAAAAAGATATATAAGCTAAATCATTATCACCTAAATTGTTAATTTCATAACATTTGAACAATGAATAAGAAAACTATATCAAGCTTCAAAATGAGATATATCGTTACTAATTATTATGACGAAGTTCTTCGTCATGAAAGAAGTCTTCAATTTCTTACGCGCTTGACGGAAGTATTTCCGACGGATAAACCAGCGTAATGGGCCCAAGCCCAAATTCGAAAAACGTCAGGGCCGCACAAACGGCTACCATTCGAAGCCCAAATAGCCCATTTTGGCTTCATATCTGAATGCTCCAGAAATATCGAGTCCAGGCCCAGCCCAAGCAATGAACAAGCCATTCCCGGTCCAGCCCACAGAGATAATGGGCAAGGATGAACACATCTACTTTATTATAATCATCATATTATATACACTTTTGTTTTTCAAGATACTAGATGAGTGTCAAAGTACAATATTTTTGTAATGAATTTTGAAAGTATTATATATGGATCTACTTCATAAGCTTTAAAAATAAACACCATTTTAATTGTATAATAATTAGTTCCATATGTTTTTCATTGAAATGTAAAGTGAAAATTTATATTTAATTCACTGTTTGAATTAGGGGTGACCATGATAAATTAAAAAACTGAGTCGACCTCGATTGGAGAAGTAGAGGGTTCGACCGATGTTGATTTGAGAAATATTCAAATCGAAAATTTTGTGAAAAATACTTTATAGAAGAAAACTGACTAATCGACTTTAACTCTTTGACGATTAATCAGTTTGAACGCTTATAGTAAATTCTAAATATATAAATTTTTTTAAAAAACAAATAGAGTTAGTAAAAAATGTCAAACGTCTATATTTTTTGACATCTAAAGATTCGGATTGTTTTGATTGGACCCTAAATGTAGGAGTATTTATTTATTTATTAATTTATGTTTAATTAAGGGGGTAGGACTTGGAAATTAAATTAGGCGATATTTTATCCACTTAAAAAGGATAGAAAATTAGTTGAAAGTTGGGAGGTGATCGCCAAGGCCGGTAAGCACGCCCAAGATTGAGGCTTCAAAATTTTATTTCCTAAGCTAAATTTGTCACTTTCCACATGATTTATTTGGATTTGACCATTGAATTTGGAGTGCACGTCTACTTCCATCAAACTATCACTTACCCAATTCTTTTCACCTTACTTCAAAAAGTAAAATAAAATCGACAAACTTTAAAAATCACTTCTAAACTGTAATCATATGTTCGAACTTTCAATTATAAAAATTAAACCCTCACTTTGATACAAGTGTTTCATCGTATGTTTGACGGTCCACTTTCTTGATTACTGCATGTTAGGCGATTTTTACAATTAAAAGTTTTAGGGTGTTTGTCATTGCGGCTAACACCATATTTTAGGGGTAATTTTTACAAGTAATTTATTTAGGATTACTATATTAATATCATTTTTAGTTCAACAATTACAAGAGTGAATGATCGAACTATTAACTTTTGAAATGACAAATAACATATTTATCCATTGAACTATGCTTAGAGATTATAGGATTGAGTTAGTTTTAATGGTTTGACTGAAATTGTGAAAATAAAATCTATACATGCGAATAGGTACTTTAATGAAAGAATTTAAGAGTTTGTTGGGTTTGAGTTAAGACAAAAGTGTTTTTCAAAAAAACACATTTTTATTTAAACTTTTTTTATAAAATTCGTTTCAAAAACAGTTTTGAGTAGTTTTCGAGCACTAAGCAAAGGAAGGGACTAACTGAAAAAGTTAGGTAAATAAATAGAAAGTGATACAATCTATTTATTAAAATAATAATATGAAAAGGAGCAAAAAAAAAAAAAAAAAAAAAGAAAGTCAGTCAAGGTCAATAGAAGTAATTAAAGATCTCATCTTCACTTTGGTGTTTTAGTCACTTATCACATTGATCAATTTGAAATTATAAGAATTAATAAAATTGGAGGAATATTTCATGTTGCATACTTTTCTTTATAACTGGAATTTAATTTCTAAATATGTATTTGCCCCAAAATTTTAGGGTTTATTTATAATTTTTTTTCTTTTAAATGGGAAAATTACCAATTTAACAACACTATGAAGCAAATGCAAGACGCTATTAATTCTTAGCAAGTTGGAGGAACATTTGGCAATTGGTCATATTTTAAAGAAAGTGAATTATTTGATTGGTAGATGGATAAGAATGAAAAAACATAGTCAAATCAAAATTATTTTAATTTCATTACAAAAATATGTCTTAGAACATAAAATTATTATAAGATTTTATTTCCAATCATGTAAATTAAGGAATATATTATTCATTAAATGATTAGGTATTGTTATGGATTTGACATGACATGTAAAATCTCATTAGTTGTGTAGCATCAATGTTAGAAAGAAAGAAAATATATATACATATACATGAAAAGCTACCACACCATATCTCTTAAAAAATTGAAGTTATTTTTTATAATACTTTTAATAATAGAATAATTAA
>JBBPDJ010000019.1:15102011-15114749 GCA_037974625.1 Cucumis cinereus
AGTTTCAATCAATTCTTGCCAATATCCGCGCCAGGAAATTAAGAACATAAAGCCAGTAGTCCAAACAAGATGTCCAAATAAGAACATCCATTTTCTCCTTGTTCTATCAAACGTGTCTAACAAAGAAGCACTCACCTCCTAATCGAAGAGATAATATGAGAAAGACTTGCAGTTTTCTACTTTCCTATTTTTTGACTCGAGCGGAAGTTTTGGCAAGGTCAATGGTCTTTTGTTGCAGATTCAATATGTTTTACATAGTATGCATATTTATTTATACATTATTGAAAAAAACTTGAATTATAATTTTTTTTTTTTGCTATATTTTGTAAATAATTTTTCATTTTTGTCATCCATAGCAATTCTCCTATTATTAAATATGAATAGAAACAAACAATATAGAGAATTTAGTATAAATGTGTTGTATTCAAATTCATGCAATATTCTATTCTATCAATATTTATTATTATTATTATTAATATATATATATATATATATATATATATATATAAATGATTCTCATTTTGGTAAAAATAATTTGAAAACCCTAATAATGATTCTCCCCACTTGATACTCCACCACTCTCAAGTCAAAAACCACACACATGATTTGTTCTAAAAGAGAGAAAATAAATGGGTTAAGACTTCCTCCACTTTACTTTTCCTTTTCCAATTTTGTTTTCACATTAAATTTAAATTTTACAAATTAAGGGATGTGCTTTATTCTCACTTTTTCCCCATAATTTCTTCTCTCTTTTTTTTTTTAATAATTATTATAGTGCAACACAATTTCCCAATAAATTCAAATTTTCTTAAAAAAAATTAATTCAACTTTTTATGTATATAAAATTTCGATTTAAATAACTCTTGTTTTCGTACTTTTATTATTTTATTCATTTAGTTTATATATATTTTTTAACATGGTTCATTTTGATCCTAGTGACTATTTTGGTCATTTACGTTCGTTTTTATTTCAAGTAAAAGAATCAAAATGGTAACATTTTAAAAATTAAAAAATTAAAATGAATCACAATCGAGACTCCCAAAAGTAGTATATAAACTAGAATCTTAAACTTTTTAATTTTGTATATAAATAGAAGTTTTAAAATATTATAGTGAAAAAAGAAATAGTTGATGTCTGTATTGTTATTGTTTTGATTTGGAATACAGCTGGTTTGCCTTTTACTTAGAGTAACAGCCACAAGCTCAGTCCATTTAAATGCCTTAAAATTTTGTATTACACACAACATAACATATTATATAAAGTGGGTCACCTAATCTTTGACTTAATCATATTTAAACCCATTTTTAATCAATTTAATCATTTTATACCTTACTCTTATTTTAGTTTCCTATCACTATATTAATATTTGATACTCTTTTAGGTTATAGAATAGCAACATCGTAGTTTGTAGGATAGGACGAGTTGTGCACTTCAGATCTTGATTAATTATAAAGATTTTCTTCTTCTTCTTCTAAGTTTAAGATATATATATATATACACACACATAGTTGCACATTCAAAAATTTTGTTGAAGGGTGATTTTTTTAGTTTAGTAATAATAATATAAAAAAAAATGTAATAAGTAGGATTTGACTCGAAGCTAGCTTTTAATATTTGTATTATTTCAGTTTAAAGAAAAACAACCCAAAAACACTTGAAATGATTCAATTATTCAACTATAAAGAATATATTCCTAGCTTCAACCCAAAAAAAAGAAAACAAAAGGAAAAAAAAAAAGAAATAAAATTGTAATATGGATTCAAAAGCATAATCCTTTATGTTTCTTTATCAAATCAATCATTTAATTCACTTTATCTTATAGTGATTTTACATTTACATTGATTTGAAATTGGGTTTTTTTAAATAATAATAAAATAAAAAAAGCATTCACGTTCCATAAAAAAATCCACTAAAAGATAAATATTCAATGTAAATATTTTATCTATTTTACTATTTTTGAAAATATTCAGTATTTTCTTTTGCATAATATAATTCCTTATTAATGGTAAATGTTAATTTGGTGATTTTAAATTTATTTGAGAAAATCGTATGTTTTTGTTTCAAGAGAATCTGTGATGGTTTTTTTTCCATAAATATTTATATTTTTATTAAAAAAAAAAGCACTTACCAATTTAAATGAGTTCATTTAATTAATGCCATCAAACTATTAATTAAATATACTACCAACCATGTCATTATATTATTCATTTATTATGGTCAAATGTTCGGATTTTCCATTTGTCTTTTTCTTTAAAAAAATTAATAATTAAAAAGCAATCCTTAATTCATTGGTAAATAGCACAAATCTTAATCAATATTGAAAATTTATTTCAAATGACAATAACTTTTGAGAATATTTATTATTATAGAAAAACATTATCATCTATCTATGATGGTAAAAAAAAAAAGACAGACCAAAATATACTATTTTCTATCGTGATACATATAGACACGTATAGTAGTTTATCGCGATTCATCATAAATGAACTGTGATATTTTACTATATTTATAAATATTTTGATTAAGTCCATAAATTTTCACAAAAAAAAAAACTATTTACAAATATACAAAATGAAACAAAATATTTATAAATATAATAAAATATCAATATCTATATGTGATAGATAGTGAAAGATCAAGTCATTTTACTGTATTTGTAAATATTTTCAATAATTTTATCGTTTAAAATGTTTTTCTTTCATTTTGGTTGGCTTTCTACCATAAAGTCTTTACTTCTCCCCTTTTGTATGTTTGTTGAATCTATTTCTTTTTTTTTTTTTTTGTGCGCGCTTTCATCTTTAGGACTTTTGGTATAAGACACTTTGGAGTCTTGAGAGGTATGGTTTTGATGAATTTAGTTACTCAAACCTAATTTTTTTCGGTATTGTCTAGTACCTATGCGGCTATACCCTAATTTTTAAATGATATTGACGTGAATTTTTTAATACTACTATATTATGTAGTACTTCTCGTATTTTAATACGTCGTTAGATAATATGTTATTTTAATTCATTGGTCTCATATTATTTTAAGGAGATAGTACGAATTTCTTTCATTCATACTATAATAGTACTAACTACCAAACTCGAAACCCATTCCCTCCCCTGGGTTCTCAACCTAATCATCTCATTCTCGATGCATTCTTGATTTTTTCCACTCATTTCAACACCTTTCATATTTTCATTAATTATGGTTATATTTCACATTCCAAACTATTCAATAACGATCTCATTCTCGTTCTGTCTTTTTAAAATATATCTAAATTAAAAAAATGGTAGTGGTTTGTTTTTGAAATAGGCCTTGTTTGGCTGCGGAAAATAGAAAAAAGGAAGGTGTGTACATTGAATTGGATATTTGTCATGAAAATTGGATGAAAAAACAAACTTGGACTTTCCATATATTCCATCTTACCTTATTTATAAAATAAATTTATTTCATTTTATTAAAAGAGAAATTATTGAAAAATAAATTGGAACTATTAAATATCAATTTTAATTTATCACGAATATACATTTTTTATTTCTTGGATTTTCATTGGCTATAAAATTTTTTTCTAAAATAATTATTGTTTTTTTTAAACAAAAGAAGTCAAATTGATTGATAATTACTTTGTTTGAGTTCGTTAAAATGGAAATAAAAATGTTTCCAAGTATAAAAATAAATAAACATATTTAACAAATTCTAGTTTTTTTTCCCTTTTAAACTTAATATAAGTTTAGGCAATAAACCAATAATCAAGATAGGAAGTAATAATATTGAAAAATAAGGAAATTTTAAATAAAAGTGATATTTTTGAAAAAACAAATATTTTCTCTCTAATCAATTCAAATCAAATCCTCAATTGTTATCCGAATAAAATCCATTTAGTAACCATTTGGTTTTTGGATTTTCAGTTTTTAAAAATTAAGTTTATAAATACTATTTTCACCGTTAAATTTTTTGTTATGTTATTTGCATTTTACCAATATTAAATAGTTCAAAAGAACTAGTCGTGGTTTTACTTGAGAGATTTGTAAAATATTGTAAAAAATTTCAAAAAAAATCTTTAAACAGGTCATCAAGAGTTCAACTCAACTAACACTTATATCTTAAGATCAGTATGTGTCGGGTTCAAATCCTCAATGCTCCTATTATACTTTAAAAAAATATTTTAAAAAAAAACTCTAAATTGACCTAAGGACAATCCGACATTTTACACATGTCAATATTAGATTCGTTTCTTTTGTCTTTAATCTTTCTCTATGTTACTTCCTTTCAAAAAATAAGAGAAAAAAAAATATACTCTTTGTTACTTTGGTAATGTCTGCTTTAATAATTTTTTAAAAAAATCAAAGAGGGAAATATTCATTGAGATTAAATAATAAATTTCATTTGTTTGTTATATAAATTATTTTTATTTAAATAAACTGTTTTAAATTTTGGAAGTGTTTTAAAAAATTATTCTGAATAGTTACCATACAATTTTATTTATTTTTTTATTTAAAATAACTTTATTTCATAATTAAGGACTCAAAAAGTTAAATCAAAAACAAAAAATGAAGCACTTGACCCTCGGTAAAAGATAAAAAAAAAAAAACGTTTTATTCTTTAGTCAATTCAAACAAATCCTGAATATTATAACGTCTAACAAGATTATGGTTTAATATAATGAAATCTAAAAAAGGATGACATTATTATACTTCCTATGTTTTCTCAATGGGTATTTTTTCCTTTTTATGAAAAATACAAAAAAAAAAAAAACCAATAAAAAATAAAAATAAGAATGTATAGTTAGGGAATAAAAATGGGTGGCAATCAGGATAGTAGAGAATAATCATAAGGTGTAGTGTGGGAGTGAAGAAGATCACATGGTTGACAGCCTTATCAAACTAGGGCGACCAAAAGATCATATCACACACAATCTGTGGACCCCAACTCGAGACTATGATAAGTTTGGTGTGGAACTTTCCACCAAATCATACCCACCAAAATTTTGTAGGTCACAAGACAACCAAAATTAGGAAAACTCTAGCCGTCCTAAATGGTAAAGTTAAAAAATGTATGAAACTCTGGACGAATTATATTAATTTAAACTTTGTATTAATTTAAATTTTTATCTTTTTTAGGTTGTCTTAATTTAAACTTCAAATTAGTAATTATATTAAGTTAAATTCTAAACTTTCATAAGTGTATCAATTTAAATCTTTAACTTTCATACATGTAGCAATTTTAACATTCAACTTTCATAAGTATATCAAAAGTTAGTTAAAAGTTTAGATTGATACACTTATGAAAGTTAAATGTTTAATTTGATATGTCTATTGGTTTGAGGTTTAAATTGATACAACTATTACTTCAAAATTTTAATTGATATATTTCTTAAGATTAAAAATAGAAAAAAAAACATGGAGTAAAATTAAAAAGCAAAAACAAAAATAAAATGGTTCGATTGGTGTAAGAAAAAATACATCATTTTAGGATGTGTTTTTTTCATATAAATAGTCGATTAATTAGACTTGATCAAATCCTTGCATCTAATCGACTAACAGAGTATATTAAAAAAAATAAGTTATCAATTTGAACATAATTCAATTGAGAAATATTTCAATCATTTGTAGAATTTTTTTTTTGAACTCAAAAATAAATAAATAATTTTTTTTAAGTTACAATAAAAATAAATAGTTGAGGTTATAAGTTTTAAATGGATAAATAAATTATTAAAGTTTCGAGAAAAAGTGAGAAGTGATAAAGTAAGGCGTGTGTTGTGAAATGAAAAAATCGCGGGCCAGCCGTGTAGGCCCCTCGTCCGAGCTGGACAGCTCACCTACTGACAATTTCTTCACTCCATGTGACTCTCTCAAATCAAATTACTTAATAAATAAATTACTTTTTTTTTTTTTTGTTGCTTAAACTACAAAAAAATATTTTGCCTTGTAAAAACAATAAATTTAAAAAATTGTTTTAAATGACCTTATATATCTATCTACACACATACTTAAGTAAGTTGGCCATTTTGAAAGGAAAAAAATCATTTTGATAAAAGTATTAATTAATTATATATATATTGTTCAATTTTAATCTTTATAATTTAAATTGTAAAATTTTAATTTCAATACTTTTAATAAATAGTAAAATTAATCTTTCCGTCAGAGTTTAATTGAAATTAATTGAAATTGATTAAATGATAACAATATTTTCGATAATTTATAGTAAAAATGCTTCACATAGCAAACAACCATTTTTTTAATTGAACAACAAACTAGCATCCACAACTAATTTTTTTTAGGATTTACAACTTTAAATCTCAAATTTTTACTAATTTTTTATTGTAATTTTCGAACTTTTACTTCCACTAATTAACTTGTATATTTATGGAGTTAAAATTTAAAATTAATTTTAAAAGCGATGGAAAATCATCAAGCTTAATTAATCATATTTTTTTATATTATTTTAAATTAATTAACATTCGATGACAACGATAAAAACATTTAGTGAACAGTAAATCTTGAAATCTAAGAAATAAATCCAAACAAACTTCATATCTCAAAGAGCTTCATATCTCAAAATAAAATTAAAAAATATTAAAAGATGTGAACTAAATCAAAATGAAACTCAAATTAAAAGAAAATTGTATCGTTCCAAAACCTATGTACAAAATAAAAATTAGACACAAAATATACTGATAGAAAACTATCTAGAATTATATAAATTTATACCCATAAACTTTAAGAGTTGAGCTAATTTAAACTTTAAATTAATAATTATATCAAAACTTCTGTAGCTGCATTGATTTGTGTGAAAAACTCATGCAAAACTTATAACTATATCAATTATACCTTAAACCTTCACAAATGAATCAATTTAGTCTTTTGACAAAATTTTGCAATTTTGTAAAAGCAACATCTGGGAAAGTCTATATAATTTGGAAATTAATATATAGATAATTTTTAGAAATAATCGTAATAAAGAATTTAAGTTGATGGACTTATAAAAATTAAAAAATTTAATTACATTAAATTATAAGGATGAAACTTAAAAGATGATAAAATTTGAATTTTAGAGTTTAAATGGATATCATAAAAACCAAGAATTTAATTAATTAAACCCCAAAGTTTAGGGGTAGAATTTAATATTTACCGGAATAATTTTATTTTTCCCTTTTTAACTCTCTCTATATATAAAAGGCTACAATGGTAATTGCAGATAAAAATTAAATTCCTTTAAACGGCCGAAATCCGAAAAAGTGTAAAAGGAAAAAAAATGAAAAATGAAAAAAAAAAAGAACGCCTTGTTTGGCCGCGTCTGTGTCAGCTTGTTCAACATTCTCCACTCCATTTCTCTCTCTAGAATTTGGACCATTATTCTCTCTTTATCTAGAGAGAGAAATTAGGAGAATTTTGATTTATCACCAATCTCAAAAGAATTTGGATTTTAATTTTGAACCCATCATAATCCTTTTTCTTGTTTATCCTTTGATTCTTTTTTTTAATTGCAAGAGTTTTTGATTTCGGATATTTTGATTCTGATTTTTTTTTTTCCATTTCAATGTCAACCCCTACTCCGGCGCCGACGTCTCCGCCGGCGACCAATACGACGTCTCCACCGCCACCAACCCCTACTGCTCCTCCCCCATCGACTCCAGAGCAACCGCCGCCGTCCACTACACCGCCACCAACTACCACTCCGTCGCCACCTCCGCCTTCCGCTGCAACGCCGCCCGCTCCTTCTCAACCTCCGCCAACTTCCGCGCCACCTCCGTCCACCCCATCACGGCCTCCGCCGTCTACTCCCCAGCCCACCCCGCCAACTGCATCTCCCTTACCGCCGGCTTCCACTCCGCCGCCGTCCAGACCTTCGAGTTCTCCACCTCCTCCGTCTTCTACTACCCCTCCGTCTCCTCCAACTGGCCGTGGTCCGCCGCCTCCGACTTCTCGTACGCCGTCTACTCCGTCCAGAAGTCCTCCACCTCCCTCAACGCCGTCCTCCTCCTCGTCTAATATATCAACCGGACTTGTCGTCGGAATAGCAATTGGTGGAGTGGTAATTGTTCTTCTGCTGAGTATATTATGCCTTTGTTGTCAAAAGAAAAGAAGAAGACGACGCGATGAAGAGGGATTTTATCCACACCCTCCGCCTGACCCTAAAGGTAAAATGATCACCGGAAACTTGATAATTTCAGAGTCCTCAAAATTTCTAGGGTTTATTGACATCTTATTGTTCTTCCTTTGAATTGGTCAAATTCTAATTTGCTACATTGTTGCTTTTTCAATCCATTGAAGTTCTGCTTTCATGGATCTTATACTGTTGTCTGCGATGGCCTTTAATGAGATCATCGGTTTATTAGCATCCTACATTTTAGATGACCTTATTTGTTTGAACTATTGTGTTGATTACAGTTGACCCTTATGCTGGTCAGCAGCAATGGCAGCACAATGCTCCTCTACCGCCTGATCCTTTAGTTGGGATGGTGCCTAAGCCATCTCCTCCACCGGTAGTTGCATCTCGACCCCCGCATTCTCCAACCGGCGTTCGTCCTCCACTTCCACCTCCGCTCTATATGAGTAGCAGTGGAGGTTCAGGCTCTATGTATTCTGGGCCTGAAACGCCGCTCCCTCCGCCGCCTCCCCCTCATATGGCCTTTGGTTTCTCAAAGAGTACTTTTACTTATGAGGAATTGGCAATGGCGACGGATGGCTTCTCGGATGCGAATCTCCTTGGACAAGGTGGATTTGGATATGTGCATAGGGGAGTTCTTCCTAATGGTAAGGAAGTTGCTGTCAAGCAGTTGAAAGCTGGGAGCGGACAGGGCGAACGAGAATTTCAAGCCGAAGTTGATATCATCAGCCGAGTTCATCATAAACATCTTGTTTCTTTGGTTGGATATTGCATAACTGGGTCTCAAAGATTGCTTGTTTATGAGTTTGTTGCTAACAACACTTTGGAGTTCCATTTACATGGTAATGCTATAGCCACATTTCAACTGTTCTCATTGTAATATGCAAATCTTAGTGTACTTGAGGTAGAAGGTAGTTCTACTAAAGCTTTATGCGTCGTTTGTTATGATTGTATTGCTTCTTCATTGCAGGTAAAGGGCGCCCGACCATGGATTGGCAGACAAGACTTAAAATCGCTTTAGGATCAGCAAAAGGACTAGCTTATATTCATGAGGATTGTAAGTTATCTTATGTTTCTGTTTTATGGTAAATTGATAGAATTGACAACATGGATATGTTTAAGGAATCTAGTTTTGCACTTTTTGTTAATTAGGTCACCCGAAAATTATTCATCGCGACATTAAAGCTGCTAACATATTGTTGGATTTCAAGTTTGAAGCAAAGGTATTGATGTTTAGTTTTATACATTGAAATGTAGTTTTCTTTTGTTCTGGCTTGAACCTGAGTTCGCATTTGTCATTCGTTTATACTGCTCTGTTTCGACATTGAAAGTAGATTATCACCATTCGAAAACTTAAAGGATCTGTTATATTCTTCTTGTTCTGATGACCAATCTTGATTTGTTCTACTAGGTTGCTGATTTTGGACTTGCAAAGTTTACCTCTGATGTCAATACCCATGTATCAACTCGAGTGATGGGTACTTTTGGGTACGGCCTTTCTCGACTTCTGTTATTTTCAAATTTCATCGGAGGAAGATCACCCTTTACTGCTTTATTGTGTTTCTATAATGAATTAGCTTTCATGTCAATACATTTATGTGAGAATAATTTATAATGTCATTGTCGATATTTTCATCGTGAATGTCTCTCTTCCGAATAAAATCGTCCAAATGAAATTCAACACTCGAGCATGAGCAGCATTTCAAGATGCAATACACAATGTGATAGATTCCTAAATATGTTGATCAGATCTTTCGTTATTTTCTTCTCAATCTCTCCCACTCTGCATTCAGGTATCTTGCTCCAGAGTATGCCTCTAGTGGCAAACTTACTGAGAAATCAGATGTTTTCTCCTTTGGGGTTATGCTTTTGGAGTTGATCACTGGTCGTCGACCAGTCGATATGAGTAATACTGCTATGGAAGATAGCCTCGTAGACTGGGTAAGTTCTAGTATTTTCCATGGATGATCTGTTGTAATCCTTTCTGAAGTTTTACTGTTTTCATTTCTGTTGCTCTCAATATGATGATGCAAATTGTAAACATTGTGTAAACCATTTCCATTTCAGGCTAGGCCGCTAATGAACCGAGCTTTAGAAGATGGAAACTTCGATGCTTTGGTCGATCCAAGGCTGCAAAACAACTACAACCACAATGAAATGGCTCGCATGGTTGCCTGCGCCGCTGCTTGTGTTCGTCATTCTGCCAAGCGTCGACCACGAATGAGTCAGGTAATCAGTTAAAAACCTCCAATAATGCACTCAATGTTTGTGTATATATTGAACCACTGAAACTGTTAACCGAGCAGGTAGTACGAGCGCTTGAAGGAGACTCTTCGCTATCGGATCTCAACGAAGGAGTGAAACCCGGGCAGAGCTCGATGTACAGTTCTCATGGAAGCTCAGACTACGACACCCATCAGTACAATGAGGACTTGAGAAAGTTTAGGAAGATGGCACTGGGAAGCACAGAATATGGAGCAAGCAGCGAATACAGTGGACCGACGAGCGAGTACGGGCTGTATCCATCGGGATCGAGCAGTGAAGGGCAAACCACAAGAGAAATGGAGACGAGAACAGCAAAGAAAGAGAGTGGAGGCTTTAGTGGACGCTCTTGAAACAAATGCCTTGTCTTTAATTTTCTATGTAAAGAAACAAACACAGGCTGTTATTTTGACTTTGATTGTTACAAAAAAATAGCATCATTTTCATATTGAATTAACCCATTTTTTTTCCCTTTCTTTGGATTTCTTGTTTTCACATTGTATTTATTATTATTATCATTATTATTATTATTTGCTTATAATACAAATTACAAGTAACATGCCAACTTCATTATTTCTTTTCAATTTAATTTTTTTTTCCAGAATTCTTCATTTGTCTAAGGCATATCCTCCAACTTGTCATATGACTTATTCCTTGTTTGGATAATATTATTTTTGTTTAATTTTTTTCATCATTGGAGTTGCATGTTATTATATATTATATTTTAAAATTTTTAATATTCTATTTTAATCCATGAATTTTGTTCTATTTCTTTTATTAATTTGAACATAAATCTAAAATTGAGGTATTTCTTTTGCTTATTTATTTAACAACTTTTACCATCTTAAAAGTAGAAATTGAACCTTAAAATTTTCAATTTTGTACATAACTCAATTAACTAAGTCATACTAATAAAAATAACTATATTCGAACGGGAAATTGGAAATTAGGGTTCCAAAAATTCCACAGTGGGGAACAAATATTTAAAAAGGCAAAACGAGATGAACTTGGTGAAGAATTTCAAGCATCGGTTTATTTCGAGTGTGACTTAATTCTTAAATAATTGAAGTTATTAATTTATCATTATTATTTAAGGCTACTTATTTTTATTTTGAAATGGACTTGTTCAATAACTTCCTATCGATCAAAGACCTTTTAAGACACAAAATTACAGCTTCAAACATTTATTGGGCATAGATCATAAATTTTAGAGACTGTCCACTTTTGTGCTAATAAATCCATGATATTTTAAAATTTTTATTGATATATATTAGATATAAATTTAAATTTCACGTCCAACAAAACTCTAAGTCTAAAATTTCATGTTTAGTGAATTCATCAATTAAAAAAAAAAAAAATTGAATAGATCAAAACCTATTAGAGACAAAATTACAAATGAAGAGATATTCAAAGATACAAAATTAACTCCTCTAGAGAAATACAAGGGTCAAAGTTGGGAATGCAGAGGTAAATCTATGGGCTGTATTTCATTAAAAACAGGGTATGATGATTAATTGAAAACACACAAAGAGATTGCACAAATGTGGCTTAGAAATATCTTCACAGTCTATTATAAAGGGAACAAATCAGCATATTCCTCAGTCCAATGTGATGATGAATTGAAAGAAGGAAAAAAAAAAAAAGAGGAAGGCTACAAGATTGAGAAGATAGGTCTCAAAATCTCTTATCTTTCTTTAAAAGGATTAAAAGAAGTAAACCATTGCTTCCAAGGAGCATCATTTTGTTGCTCAAACCATGACAAAAAAGCACTGTCCAACAAGCAGAACATATTAACATAGAGGAGTTGGTACCTCACTGGCACGTATCGGAAGTTTGCAACCTGAATGATCGGCCACACCGTACCCGACAAGATGAATGCGGGGAGGACGTCCCTCTTCAAATCTTCTTTCACTTCAGCAGCGTCTTTACCGTTGGCAAATCCCATATAACTGAAGAAGACGACTAAATCGATTGGGCCGAAGATTAGACCATCCATTGCCAGTTTTGCCCCAACAAATTTGGCTGATTTTGGCTGTAGCTGAAGTTTTAGCCTTATAAATCTGTCCAAGCCTTCATACCTGTCAAAGGATCAGATTCTTAGGAATCTGTGTATACACATAGTGTACGAGTTGAAAACAAGCATTTACATCAATCATTCCAATGAAGAATAGTACTTTACATCCCAAGGCAAATTTTATATGACCTAATGCAAACAAATTGAGTGAATTATATTTAAACCAGCATTAATAAGTTGAGCCTACGTAACAAGTCCCAAAATTTGAGTTTCCTAACCTGAAAAAGGCTAGTGGTGTGGGGGGGGGGGGGGGGGGGGGGGGGGGGGGGGGGGGGGGGGGGGGGGGGGGGGGGGGGGGGGGGGGGGGG
>JBBPDJ010000019.1:15114849-15145241 GCA_037974625.1 Cucumis cinereus
TCCCTAACCTGAAAAAGGTTAGCCCCAGGAACCCCCCCCCCCCCCCCCCCTCCCTTTTTTTTCTGAAGAGAGTCAGAAATCTCGTGTGGAATAGGTGCAGTCACATCGCAACCAAAACCCAATTAGCCGCTTTGCTCTAGCACTGAGATTTCTCATCATTCCCTCTTTGAAAGCCCTAACCCTAAACCCTAATTTTCAACCAGATGATGCCATAAGCTTATGAAATCCCCTTTTAACACTCCCTATTAGGGTTTACAAATTATATATCCACAAACCAAACTCGTGATATATTAAACGCATATCCTTAAAAAATATTTCCTTGTACAACCCAAACACAAGTTACACAATTTGAGATTATCCTACCACAAGCTTCATGGATCCAAAATTATCAAAAGCATAAATGAATATCGCTATATGCTCCAAATATAAGAAACTTAGATACATTATCCTTTAAAAACTTGAGTTGTCCGAGATAACACTATGTATAATAAGTAATATTATTGATTCCTTCAACATATTTTGCAATAGTTTGGTACTCAAAAGGACTTAAGCAAACAAAAGATAAAAAGGGAACGATGTGTGCATTCACAAAATACGATAATTGAAAATAACAGATAAAGCAGAACCATGTTGCCTTTCTGAGAAAACAGGGAGACATGAGTGGAAAATACAGATAATGCAACCACATATCAAATATCCACCCATATATTCGAAAATCAAAGTTCAGAACTAACGCAGAAATTCTTGTAGTAACAAAGATGATAGATATGGCCAAAAGTTGACAAGGAAAAGATAAGGAAACAAACCACATGTGGCCGACTGGTCCAACAAAACCGAATCCAAACATGCTTGTGATTCCAACACGTTTCCAGTTGATTTTGAACTCTTCTACAGCATCTGACTACATGAAAAATAATAATAGGAATCAGTTCAGTTGTAATACAAGAGCACCACGTAACAACAACTTCAGAGAAAAACCAGAGACAGTTGAGGTGAAGTAAAAGAGCAAAACTAAAATATGAAAATAGAACAAAAAACAGACAACTGCTTTAGGATCTATTATGTAATCTCAGTCACAGATTTAAAAAACTTGGTTATAGATCTAGTCATCTAGAGCTGCAAATGGCATCTCTTCTCTATGGCCAGAAAAGGATTATATCCACTTTACACTTACACAGAGCAGTGTTAAAAGATTTGATAGTCAAGATAATCATGCCAAACTTGAACTACGAGCAGGTAAGTAGGATGTGAACTAACAAGAAGATTGACAATTAAGAAACTGTTAATTGATGGATGTACAAGAATGAGGTTCGACCATTAGCAAGAGGCAGTGGGCCTCAAAGGGGCAAGAGGAGCAGGAGAACACAAGGGTCAGCAGACAGATATAGAGATGGATTACAAAAGACCTCTACAATTGAAGAGGGAGGAATAGCTAAAGAGAAGGAAAAGGGGGAAAATTTGCACCAAGAACGACCAAATTAAATATATCATTAAAAAAAAATTATCCGAGGTGGGTGGTTTCCTTGTCTTGAAAAATCCTACTGTTCCTTTTTTCTAATAAATTTCTCCTACTCCTTGAGGGCTTTTCTCTCCTTCTTGAAGGGATGTTCCCCAAGAGTGAAATTCAGCATCCGCACTTCTAAGTGAAATTCTCCCAGACTACTCCTTACTTCAGGATTTTTGAAGTAAAGAGAAAAGATTGGATGAAATTTGAAACTAGCTTTTAACAATAGTGATTTTTGGATAACTCTTGAAAGTGGTACTTCTAAGTAATTTAAGAATATCCAAATTCCTAAAAAAAAGAATCTAACCAAACGATACAAATCACGTGAAAATGCCTTTAGTTAGCCCAATACACATTTCACTATTCCAAAACCTAAATCAAACTCAACTAAAGACTATAGTACAGGAAGAATCAACATTGTACACATAAATATTTCCTTTAAAAAGTTGCCAAAAACTGAGAACAAATATCCTTCCTATGCATTCAGACACAAAACGTATCCCACAGCCCAAGAAATTCAACTAATCAAGAGACTTCAAAAATTCACTGAAGGTACAAAATACCATTGACATGAATATGCAATCAAGAAACACATGAACAAAACCCCTTTCCTTTCGCTAGTTGATTCCGCAAAAGAAAAGATCACATAAACCGACAGTAATTTCTTGCCTCAACAGAAGCAGATTCTCAGTTAAAACTAGCAAAAACAAGACAAATATATATTTCATGGCTCCAAACCCAAATCAGCACAAAAACAAGACAAGAACAGAAGGAATTCAAGTCAACAAGAAAACTCCGATCAATGAAAACAAAAACCCATTAGCACAAATAAGGAATCAAGAAAGAAAACCCACTAAAATTAAAGTAAAAACGAAAAGGAAATGAAGGGGTTGATGCTCACAGAAGTTGGGAGATGGGTTTTTGCGGCGGAGTGAGTAATGTATTGAGCTGCAATGTCGCCAGTACCCCATAAAAAGCCGGAACTGATGACTTGGGTCTTGACTGGATGGAAGGTGAGACAGTTCTGATACCATTTCCAGAGCCTAAACATGGTGAAAGGGATTCAGAGAGAGGAAAATTTATGGGAAGAAGAAGTGGGTGAAGAGAAGAATAGGAAAGGAAAAGAGGAATGAAGATGAGAAAGAGAAACCCATAACTCCAAATTTCACTGCCGCTTTGACGGCATTGAGCTTTTTTATGACAATTCATCACCCGCCCTTCTTTCTTCTTGTAATAAGCAAAGGTTTAAATTTTCATTTTAGTACCTGCTTTTGAGTTTATTTCATTTTAGTCCCTTAATTTTTTTAAAAAAAGAATATTTAGTTTCAAGGTTGAATTTTTAAGTTAAATTTCTTTGGTATGAAATGTTGGTAGCAAATGTAAACACTTTATCGACTTTAAAGTTGGAAGTTTGATTCTTTTACCCCACATTTTTTATATTTGAAAGATCTATTTTAATCTTTAATTTCTTGCTATTGGCCTTCTCGCTAATCTAACCCTTTCCTTTGGTTTGAACAGGTTGTTGGAGTAGAGCTAACATGCAAGAGTAGCTGTATCGGTGTGATACCAAGTCAAGTACACTTCAATGTTTGCTCACCTAAGCACAGAGGAATTACTTGTCTCTTGAGGTTGATGGTAAGTGACTATTTATAACACTCGTCCTCTGACTCTCGCTAGGAACATGTTCAATGTCGGCAAGGTCATAGTAGGTGCACGGTTGCAGGATGTCAGCGTTAAATGAGGCGAAATCTACTAGTCAATCTAGGGCATGAGCGTTTGACTTTTCTTTTCGAAATGTATGTATTTTCATGTAGGTTGTGGATGCTTTTTGGTTTAGGTCTTACCTTAGACAACTCACAACTTGAAACCAATGTCGTATTAAAATGTTGATACCCATATTTGAGTTGTGTTAATTTGTCAAAATCGTAACAAAAATAAAAGATCAGATAATTATTATTTGAAAGCTCAAAACTAACGTAGCCGTTTTAAAAGTTTTAACAAATATTTTAACACTCTATTATCTTTTTTCCCCTTAGGCTATTATTAGTTCAAATTGAAATCTAATGGGATCTTTTTTAAATTGGAAGTTATTCTATATTCGTTTAAGTTATTAAATCTTGTTCGAATTGATTTTTTTTCTTTTTAGAACTGCAATTCAAATTTTAAACAAAATTTTCTCTTTGTCCAATTTGAGTTACAAATTTCCATTTTGAACAATATTTTTAAAAGTGTATATTTCTTAATCGTCCATTATAATTAGCCTGTCGAATTGGTCTTTTTCACTCGTCCAATGTAATAGAATTAAAGGGGAAATTTTAAAATCTTCTTCAGATTACTCAATTATTTACCACTACAAATCCATTTTTGTCACGTTCTTGTTCAGTTTTAGTTAAAATTCCAATTTTATACTATTCTTGGAACTACAATTGAAATTTGATATTTGAATATAAAAGAATAGTTCCAATGCCACCAACAAAACGTATCACGGTGACGTGGTTTTTCTAGTACAATGATGGTGGGAACAGAGGAGATCAAACCTCTCACCTATAGGATGAAAGATCACAACACAAAATCAACAAGAATCGATGTTAAATGATATTTTTTTATGAATCTTTAACAAGAACATGTACAGAACTATTTCAAGAATCAATATAAATGAACTGATTTTAGTAAAGAAGAGTAAGCAATGACAGAGAAATCCAACCCTTCAGAAGTCCTCTCAAGACCATGTAATAAACTAAACTATATTGAACTATCAAAATGATAGACTCTCACAAGGCAACTCAGTTCACAAATCACACTGCCATGAAATTAACCACTGGGATGCAACAATCTCGGCCTTGCACTTACACTTACCCAGATGATGGTTGCAGCGTGGTCGGTTCAAATCCGAAGGTGAAGAAGAAGATATGCAGATGCTGCTGCTACTAATAACCTAATATCCCAATTTTTAAGTTCTCTCAAGTCTACTTCTGTCTATGGTCATAATCTCGGAATTCATTGTTGAAAGTATCTGGGGCATTGACATTCCTCCGGAGACGACGATTTCTGCAATAAAATTGCAAAAATAACGACAGAATTAAGACTGATCTCCAGTGAGAATATGGTTCATCATATACACACACACACACATTTCAGTTCTTTATTTCCCATCAACACTTCAGTTTTGAGAATATGTCAGAAACTTTCAGCATTTTCCATGGATCAATGAATTAATCCCAACTCTTACGTCGAGTAAAATTCTTATCTAACCTATTCGTATTCTGTCACCAGAACTTGCTCAAACCACGCGATAATGTTGAACTATAATGTAACCGAGAATAGGAATGTAAACTTTACAAAGCCTTGGAAGTGATGGTTCAGTTTGGTTATATTGGGCTTGACATTAGTAGCATTTCTAATATAGGGAAATTTATGCAACAAGCAAGCAAGGAAAATGTGAAATGGAAGCCTAACCAATTCCTTCTCGAACTGATAAATTTGGTCTAATAACATCTTTGGTATGAACCAAGAAAACGTCGCCAATATAGAGATGGTTCGTGGGGACATAGACACAGCATAGCTCCTCCTCCCCAGAATAGCTCTGCCTCAAAAAAGAAGGGTCAGATAATCAAGTTTACTTAGGTGAGAGAAGTAAGCAAATGCATTTTCCAAAGTCTGAGCTGAGCACTACTGCTCAAGAATCCCCCCACCCCCACAATTTTTGTAGATTTAATCAATTAAAACCTCAAGCTAATAATTGTATCGATAAACTTTCGCACAATCAATTTAGACTTCACTGGGGGTCTGCTTTAAAACTGTGAATACATAATTTTCCAACATGTAAAAGACATTTTTAAATGCTGAGGATTAACGTAAAATTAGAGAAAAAGTTAAAATCAAGTGTGTAATAGTTTTCAGACCAAAGGTCTAAATTGGTTCACCAAGGAAAGTTTAAGATTCTAATTGATTTAACCTGCAAAGTTTAGAAGAATGAATTGATCTTTTTTAAAAGAACATATCGGATTTTGTTTGCTTTCAGTTTACCTGGAGAACTACGGACGAAGTGATGAAACCAAATGCATATTCGCCAATACGAGGATGTCTTATGATAGCTACTTCCTTGAAGGCCTGTGAGTTTTGGTCTGATCATAAAAATAAAACAATTAGCTGACAGAACTCAAGCAACCAAATAAGGGTAACTACAAATAATCAATAACCACCTGATGATATTGCAGAACTAATTTGCTTAGAAGCATTGTAGATATGACGCACAAATGGCATCCTCTTGATAAACCACTCCCCAAGGCCCAGGACAGATGCTCCCAACCAAGATGACATAAACACACCGACCAGGAAGATGAATGTAATGGAAGTTACAAATCCAAGACCTATTCAAGATGCAAAAACAAAAAAGATAAAGACAGCCAACTTGAATTAGAAGAGACATATAATACAAATGAGGCACGTTGCAAGTAGATACTCAGAGTATTATGATATGATATTCTTGAGAAATGAAAGACTCAGAAAGTAAATATTTTACACGTTCATGAATCAATTTATCTTGATCAAAATATTATGTCAAATATGCCATAATCAAGAAGAGCAAATGATTGCAGTAAATTCCTGAGATGTATCTGGTACAAAAATTTCAGTATACTTCTGAACATCTAAACATGAAAAAGGTTTTAAATTAAGCTTTCTAGGTAGTTGTAGGGGGTTCGACCTAGGACCTTGAAAGGGTAGTCTCAAAACATCTCAATCTCTTACCACCAAGGCTCGCTTATACTTAAAGTACATCCAAACATTTTATTAAAAATTGTGGACGAAAGGAATTGCATCTCAAAAATATTAGTTGCTTGTTAAATATAAGAATATTTGCAAGAGTAATCAAGTCATCATTGTAAATCAGAAAGCTAAGAGTCTTATTCAAGCACAATATGGCACACTAACTGCATAGATTATCTGTATGCTATGTTAGGATAAAGAAGGAAACTAACAAGGGGAAATCCCAAACATGAAGTGACACCAACCACAAGTTAGTGTATAAAACATGTCAAATAAATACCAGACACAGGAGAAGAAAAGACGAACGGCTTACCAAAGATATTAATTCCAAGATGTGCATAGATCGGAGAGAAGAATCCATCCACAAAACGAATAAACCACCACGTTATGTAGAATGTAATTGCTATAGGAAATAGGATGACACTGCAGGAAGCATTTTATTATAGAAAATTGTAGCATAAGTGCAGAGATAAGCATCTTATCAAAACAAATAAATGTAGAAATAAGCAGTGAAAGTACAACCCTAGACAAGACAGAAAAATGGGTGGAAGTAGGCATGACTAGTTCGCCAATTTGGCATTATGTAAAAAATAACTTCAATTATACAAGTTTAATTTCTAACTGGGAAAGAGAAAGAACTAGACTAGAAGTGATCATTCATATCCATGACCGTAACCGTTATCGAGGGCAAGAGTCATGAATTTTAGTCTAATGGATTGGTAATGGAGAAAAAATCCATTTTATGTATATAGTCAAAATTTAGTCATTAAGCATAAGCATTTATTGTTAGCCTTGGAAAGATTCCTTAAGAAGGAAGGTTAACCCTTCAAGGCATTAAGTGCATGTTTGAGAGTAATTTATAAATCGCAAAAGTCACTTTTGTCATTTGAAAATCATCTAAATCACACATTTAATCACTCATAATTAATTAATATTAAATTTTACACTTCTAAATGTAGTTTTCATATTATTAAATTAACTTTGAAGGCTTAAACATGTTTCAATTTTGAAAATGACAAAAGTGATTTGAACCATTTCAGAATCACTTCCAAACATAACTTGACTGTCAAAAGACAGATGTTAGTTGAATAGCCAATCGAGAGAAATCAGAAAATTCCAGAAATGGAGAAACCTCCTTCAGAACGTTACTTGAACAAATGGCTCATGGTCTCTTCACCGACCAATAAATTGAACTCTATAATGTTACAATTTTCCAAAACATGAAGATTTTCTCCCATGTTTCGCCTAGATAGCCTACACCTTCAATTATTGCCAAAGAGTATCAATACACTTGGACAACCGCTAAACCACTATACTATAGCTGGTGACCATCAAATGAAACACATAAGCCGACTAAATTTAATAATAATATGAAATTGTTTAAAGCATCAACCCACGGGCAATAGTAGAAAATTTAGTTAAGCGAAAGCCAAGGTAAGGTACATGAAAAGTAACTAAAAAAATTATGTGATATGAAGATGCTCGCCAATAGAGATCAGGTAGCGTGCAATCATAGTGCTATTGTTATGAGTTATGACAGAGGAATAAAACAATGCATGGAATAAAACAATGCATTAACATAAAACTGATCCAATGATATATAACAGACTGCTGCAATGTATGTAAGACAAGGAATGATCCACTTCAATAGATATCAAAATACCAAACATGCTTATATGACATGAAAGAAACTAAAGAGAAAGAAGAGCTCACCATCCAGTCATGAACTTCTTTGAGGCCCAGCTTCTAACAACCTTGTAAAATGTCTAAAACCAATAGTGAATAGACTGGTCAGGCAGATGATAAGAAAGAAAAACATAAAATCAAATCACGAAGAACATACTGAAAGTTAATATTGATTTGAAACATTCAATTGCTGCTAGGAATTGGAACAGAACCAACATCAATCAATTTCGTCAAACGAAGTTCTAGGGCAAAGAGAATTCATCCAAATTCTGAATGAATTGGTCAATAATTAGTAAGACGAGGCAAGTTGTGTTAAAGGTACCCATATGCTTTGCTCTGACACTAAGAAATCCACAGCAAATTTACCGAGCGCTAGACTAAAAAACGTTGTCGGCGAATCTAAGAACCAGTTAAAAATGAAGCAATGGACAGCCTAAATTATACCTCTCTGCCAGAATGATGAGACGAGGAGGAAGACGACGAAGGTTTAGCGGATGCCTCATCAATAGCGGACTCCGCAACCGGAATAAGAAGCTCTCGATCTCGTTCTCTGCTCGCCATGGCAATAGCCGATTTCTCATCACCCATGACGACCACACTAACAGAGCAACACCCTTCTGTCTATTTTTCCAGAAAACCCTAACCCTAATTCCCTCCAAAAAGCATTAACAACAGTGTCAGAATCGGAGAAGAAGCAGAAGAAAAGCAATTTTCCAGAGATGAAAAAACTTTCCGAGATCTTCTTCCACAATATTGGTAGCTTAATCTTGTAGCTTTTTGGGATTCCAAACTTGAAATTCTGGAAGTAATGAATTTTGTGCAAGATTGAAAAGCTGAAGTGGGAAGTGGGATTGAAGAATTGAATCAAATTGAATCAAATTGAAATTAATAGTGGAAAATCATGGAGGAAAGTATGAATTGGCATTGTTGGATTGGTAATTTAGTCAGTTGTTTGATCTTTGAGGACAGAATTCTGCTGTCAATAAGTAGTTTGTGAGCTGTCAATAATTTTCTCTCCTTTTGGGTTTTTTTTTTTTCCCTTCGAAAATGTCGATATTTATTTATTGTTATTGCATAATTGCATTTTTTTTAAAATTACAAAAATAACATCAACAACAAAGCAATGAAAGTTTGTCCTATTCAACAAGTCGTATCAACCAAGTAGGGAAATCGTACGACCATTGCTCTAGAATGTCATTAGTTATTGTCTTACGAGTAAAATCGATTGCAACTGCAGTTTCAAAACGACAAATATGTCGTTTTTTTAATGTCAATAACGCTACAATATTGAAAATCTTTGTAGCAATCAATTTAACACTTGTTAGGTTTTCTACCTCCTTGTTTAACAGACGAATAAATGTATGGTAATCGAAATTCATGATGATTGTAGAAGAATTAGGCGAGGAGAAGCCTTAGTCCTTCCTCAATTGCACTTGTTTAAAAAAAAAAGTACATAGAAATGTTCGCCCCGTTTGAACCATGTTTGATTATGCACTTTGATGGTCCCTCAATATCTACCTAGAACTGCTCCCTCCCCCATCTCTCGTGGCCTTTCTCCAATCATATTGCGTGAACATAGAGATAAGAAGAGGAGTCCAACGACGAACTATCAAGAGTGGCCTATTTGAAATTACAAAAGATCTACCAATTAATTTAAAATATATTTTTTAACGAATGAAATATATATACTTTAACTAGAATACTCGTTAATTTAAAAATTAAAACTTTTCATCCATTAAAACCCACAATTCAATTAATATGGCGCTAAAAATAATTTTATTTGAGAAAAGTGTTCAAATCTAATCATATTCTTAAATAAAAGCAACTCGATGAAAGACGTTAAAACCTAACCAAATACCAAACTCAATTGAATCTCCTATTGAACTTTTTTTACTTCCAAGGTGGATGCTACAAATTCAATGGAGGAATTGAATGGGTTAACAAGTATTTAGGTTGCATCATGACGTTTGCTAAAGCAAATAAAAGTCAGTTGATCTCTAACTTCAAGAAAAAACATACATCCATGTTAGTTACCGTAGAAGTTAAAACAATTAGGATAATATCGCCTAAAACGTACTACAAATTTGGTGGTCAATTGTCGCGTTTCCTAGCTAAATGTTAATGAGTCTAAACACTGGATGAACCTTAAAGACTTTTTTTTACTCGTCAAATAATTTACGATAGTTTCTTTTGTTGTGATCTCGATGGTTTCTTCTACCGTTCTTACATGTTGGTTTTTTTTTTTTTTTTTTGGTTTGTGCCTTAACTTTAGACTAATGTGTTTCCTTTTTACAGTATATTATATCACTTTTGCAAAGAATAAAAAAATGAAGTGGCATGAATACGATGATAATTAATGCAAATAATAGAGAGTGAATGCTTTGAATTCATGATTTGAAGATGGCCACAAAACTATTTACATAACTGACTCATTGATCTTTTGTTCTTTTATCATTTAAATTGGTTGCAGACCACGATGCATAGCACACACCACACACCTAAACTCGTTTTAAAAAACGTAAGTTAGTTTTCTTGTTTGTTATCTAAACATGACCGAAAAAATTAAGCCTATTTTTGAAGACTTAAATGTGTGTTTTTAGTAAGACAAAAAACTTACAACATAACTAATATAATCTCTAAAAATATAACGAAAAAAAAAAATCTAAAATTTTGTTATATTAAAATAAATATAAAATTATAGAAACAAAAAAATGAAAGAAAGGAAATTTTGGTGAAATATTGAAGTAAATATATTAATACTTCAAAAGAGATTCCCTACAAATGAACAACCAAATCTGCAATCTTAATTTGACGTAGTTATTAAATAAATAATTTTTTTTTGAAATATACTAAAACAAAAATTATTGTAATAAATAAATTTAAATATATGAAAGACAAATTACATAAAATTTTACTTTGTTATATTTATAAATATTTGGATGGATATATTGAAAAATAGCGAAAAGAATTTAAACCTATATTTTATTATACAATTGATAGATCGGAAAAAATAAAAGAGTCGAAGATGAAGACGAAGAACAAGCTAAGCTCATGCAAAAACCTCATGAATCAATCCAACTAATATTCTCTCCTCCAAATCTTCCACAACTTCCTCTGCTTCTTTCATCGATTCTCGAATCCGCCACCGGCAGCTTACACCAAAAATTCCGTTTGTTGCTTCATTGATTTTTCTGTAATTCCTCAAAGATTCCACGCCGTCACAGGCATTCGCCGGCGATTCCTCCGGCGAAACCCATAATCTCGAATTCCCTATGTTTGATGTAAGTTAAAAAACCGATTAATCTTCAAGAATTATTTGGTTAGATGAAATGAAACTGGTGAATGTATGTTTATGGTTGCAAAGTTGATGCAGTATGTTCGTTACCATTCGCATTCAGCTGGTTGAGCTCATTCATGTGACTGGAAGGCAGCGGATTGATCGGAAACGGAGTTCTCGAGGTAGATACAGGTTTGGTAACTGATATTTCATGGTCTATGTACTTCGAGCTTTCTGGTTTGCGGCATGAGTGATTGAGAGAACTCTGGCTTTCGCTACAGTAATCTGTAATGTGGAAAAAGAAAAATGAACTCATGAGCATCTTGATCTTAACGACGAAAGCATGCTCAACGTAAATTTATGTCTCGACACTGAGATTAGGCAGAAGAACAGCAGCTGATTAAAATTAATTAGATAGAACTGAAGGAAATTTATTACTCTTGATTTAGAATTGAAGTCCCAATTGTTCGTTTTTATCTGAAAATGGAGATGAAGATATTTCACTTGCTATCAACATCATTATTTGTTGTTTCACTCCTCTTCATCAACGAAGACTTTATTCCTTCTATTATTAGCTAAAATAATAAATGTTGCTAGTTGGATGAATTATTGGAATTTATTTGTGGTAACATGGGATGAAAATGTTACCATATGATGTTTATTGCTTATTGTTTTTCAATATTTATGCTAGTTCTAGTATACCGACATTCTATCCATAATGCCAGTGAGTTTTCTCCATCCCCATAGCTACTCTTGACACTTATTTGTTTCTATAGCTATTGATGCTTACGGATCAATTTGAAACCAGACTTTAGATATCTTAAATACTTTACATTCGTATAAAATAAAATAATTTGAGATTTTTGTGCAATAGCCAACAACCACTGTTCTGTTCTTGCTGTTCTAGTTTTATCAGTTAGGAGATTTACCACATGTTTGATATCGGGAGCTACCGCCTTTTTCCTTCAGATCTAATAAAGATGCTGGTGAGTATGTTTGATCAGGCTTCTTAAGATTGCCTTTGCCTCCAAAGTTAATTGCCTGCAGAAATGAAATGTTTAATTCTCTCCACATGCTAAAATTCTGTTTAATTCTCTCCACATGCTAAAATTCTTTTCCTCATCTCCAACCAAATTTTCGGAGCTTCTAACTAATCAATTTTTGCATTGACACCTCAGTAATCTTCTTCCCAAACAATAACAGGATAAATAAGATGGCATGTGAAAGCATTGGAATATGAGAAATGAAGTACTTTTGGACTTACCGGTGATTTCTCTACTGAAACCTCGTTGATGACCTTCTCTGCAATTGTTTGATTCATGCCAACTGGGCTGCACTCGGGGGCAGTGTCTGATGTAGGAGTAGAGTCCTGAGGGATGGGTTCCTCTAGGACATTTGGTTTGCGTTGAAGTTTGCTAAGGGATCCCTGTACTTCATCCTGAAATTTTGTCGCAATCTTAGCTTTCACAAGAAGATTTTTTCTAGCTACAATCTCTTTCTGTGATTCAAGACCTTTCTTATCAGTTGCTTCTTTCTTCTGGAAATTTTGATCGAGTAGAATGTGTGAAATCCTTTTTTTGGGCTTGACAACGTTGATACATTCTTTTGGTTTCCAATTATCTTCTTTTGGGTTATGAGTTACTTTTCTGTGATAAATCCTTGAGATTGCAGTCTCTTCAGCCCCAATTGACCCAAACACTTTTTTGGAACATAAAGCTTCTACTTTATTGTCATCCTTTTGCTGATGATATTTTTCTTTCATCTTCAGTTTCATGAATTTTTTCTTGTTCAACGCTTCTTCTTCCTCAAATACTTGTGCTTGACGTTCTTCCCATTCAACCTGTGAAACGCGCACAGGTTTTAGAAGTACAATTGGCTGGGCAGCATGGGTTGACTCTTCTCTTGAATGACTGTAGCTAGAATAATTGAAATAGTCATTCACTTCGTTTGCATTGTGTTTAAGAATGCCTTTGGATTGCTGGGTGTTAAGATTTGACTCCGAAGTTCTCTGAGCGATCTTGTGTATAGCAGACTTTGGTTTCTTTGTCTCTGCCACCTCCATGCTAAATTCGGGCCTCTGACGATCTGAAATTTTCTCATCAAGAAATTGTTTGTGTAGACGTTCATGCATTTGGCTTGATTGAGGTTCTAGTCCCATTAGCTTGGCAATCAGATTTTTGCCATTACCCTTCTTTCCTGGGTTTGTAGCAGTGTTGTACATCATTGAAGATTGGCTAGAGCTCGTGGATGCGAAATCTGAAGCTGAGCTTTCCATACTACTGTCAGGAAAGCTGATTCTTTCAGCTATGTTTGTTGAATTTGGGAAGCTGAGTCGTCTTGCAAGGCGATCTCGAATCATCTTCTTTAGTTCCTCAGCACCATCTCCATAAGAATAATCGGCTGAAAGCTGGGGTTTTCGAAATTCATTTTGGTTGAAGCCTGCTCTCTCCATGTCCACATTCCCAGTTGTTTTCCTTTCTATCCGTTCATTTTTCTTCATCTGAGTCGTATACCTTGAAGCTTCCTGCAATTTCCCTAGAATGACCAAGGACTGCTGCAAATCAAGAGCTCCTTCAAACAATTCTCTTGCAATTTGGTCAGACTGTGTATCATATTTCATCTCGTTAGACCACAAATCGATTGTTCGATTCAGCTTCTGAGCTCCTCTGGACACTTCCATGAGTTGAGATGAGGATGAACTACTGAATTCATCTCTTACTTCTTTGATCGCTGTTCTCTCTCTTCGTAACTTACAATCCGAAAATTCATGTAAGTTCTTACTCGCTGTCCGGTTTTTGTTCCGTTTCTCCATTTTTGATGGAGCTTTCTTTTTTCTGACAGTGCTCTTATCAACTATGCCTTTCGGATCGTTACAAGTCAGAAATGATTTGTAAATTCTTGAGCTTAGACTGTCCTGAGACATATCTTAATGATTGAGATCTCATATACATTGGCAAAAGTAGAGTCAGATGCTAACCCTACTGATATTCCACAAACCATTTCCAACAATTCCTACATACCCCTGCATGGTTTTGGATATCATACAATAATTTCAATCTCTAAGATAGTTTTGACTTGTTTGGCTCTGTACAAAGGAAAAATCCAAAAGGAAACATAAGTATGGAACCAAAATAAAGAAGGGAAGAAAAAACTGAAAAGGAGAAGGTAATTGTAGGCATAGAAAGAAGGCTACCAACCAATAAACAAAAACCATCCAACGACGACGACATCACAAAAGACGATACCTGCAATGGAAGTGAGAAGATACAAAACAGAGCGTCGAATGAGACGAAGCCAATCAAACCAGTCGATGGCTTTGTCTTATTGACAAAGAAAGAAGAGTGAACTTTGGTGCTTCTTTTTCTCTTAGTTCTTTTTGAAGATTCAATAAAACCGAACAGATTCTTAGAGAAACCTAGAACTTTCATTAATGGCTGCTCTTGATTTTGGTTGTAGCCATTTTCAAGAGTAATGTTGAAGCAAAGCCTGTTATCAGCAAAAAAGCAAGACAAAAGCTGAAAGCTTCAAAGAAGGGAAATTGCCATGAAGTCAAGTTGGTTGAAATATATTCATTACATTACTGTTTCTTACAAATATGTCTTGGAATGTTTGGGCCATTTGTAGCCAACAACTATTTTAGGAACTCAAAATAGAAAATTAATAATTTCATGGTTTGCTATCCTCATACCAGCAATGTGTAAGGGGAAAATAAATAAAAATTGCAAATCAATAATAAAATTCTCCTCTCAATTAATGATTCGTGTGGATATTGAATAAAGGGAATCGTTGCCTCTCTAATCTATATTCTATGCTATTAGAATTGGTTTATAGTAAAATTAGAGAGCCAGCATTAAATCTTATGCATGGGAAAATTTTGCTATGTTGAGCTATTTTTGTCACCTGGATTAATTTTGAATTCTTTTTTTAATGGACATCCCTATCTTTTACTAAAAATTGTAAGGAATGGTTAAGATACTAAATTACAATTTAAGTATTTTACTAGACAAACACGATATTTAGAGTTTAAGGTTTCAATAAAACATAAAATTAATATTTATACTTAATAGATCGTACCATATTAAAAGTTTAAGACTAGGAACACTTCAGAGTTTGAATCTCAATGTTTAAGGATTTGTATCTTCAAATTCATTTAAATGCTAATTAGGGCAATCTTAACTTTATTCACCAATCAAAGTGCCCTTTGCCCTTTGTAAATTCACACTAATTAGTTTTTAAAAATGATGATTTATTATGTATAATTAATTGAAAGAGCTCCATGGTTAAATGCTTTCACATGATTCTTGCAAGCTACAAGCTAAGGCATAGCACTGTTTTTTCTTTTTGAATATTTACTTTTGCTGCCTCTCATAAATGCATTCAAATTTTCACCGCTTCATTTTTATTTATTTTATTTTTGCCCATTTGATGACATTCAATTTCAAATCAAGAATTTCAATTAAATTTGAGTTCAATTATCCTTAGGTATGGTTGTAGAGTAGAATCACCAAAATGTATGATTGTTTGAAATGGTGGTATTAACTTTCGGTTGGCATTGATATTTGTATATTTTTATGGGTTTAGAGAGATAAATTGATAATTTAGACAAATAATAAATAAAATTGATAATTTAGACAAATAATAAATAAATTTCACATTTCATTTTTTCATTGATATATTTTTTTAATATTAGAATCTTAACATTTTCGACAACAATCGAAATTTTGATCGGATTTGATTTAAAATCTCTAAATTAACTATATTTATATATTTTGAATTGAAATCACATATCTCTCGCCTTTAAATTACCATTTACTTTGTTTTAAAATTTACCTTTTCACATTCGAGTAATTCATCGAAATTTGGATGTTAGAGAAGTTACCATGTCCAAGTTTTAATCGAGACAGCCAAGATTGAACATAGTTCATCAATGAAGGATTTGGTATCCATTCCAAAAATAATTAAAATGAATATTTTTCAATTTTGCATCAAAGTTTGGTCTTTCTGGTGCATATACCACCAAATCAAACATATAAAATAACTCGTATTATAACTACCAACCAACCCAGACATAGTTTAATAGTGATAATTTATATGCACTCATCTCTTTAGAGTGTGTTTCGGGCATTGAATTAGTTATTAATTATTATAATAGTCTAGAAATAAGCTATTTTAATATCGATAAAAAATAGTAAACACTATAAAAAATAGTGGATGAATAGGAAATAATAAGTACTATAAACATCGAACAAAAGAATTTGAAACAGTAGTAGTAATAATGTAGTTAATCCAACTATTACAATTGTGGCCATTTTTTTGCAATGGTAATCCTAATTTGGGCCTATTTTTGGTCCATCTTTTATCCGGGCTTGAGTGTTTATACTTGGGCCAGTCTTGTTGGGCCTTTCACTTCAGGCTTGGGTCTATAAATTTGGGCTTCACCAACTTGGCCCTAAGAACCAAATTTGTGGACGTTGAAGGGCATTTCTGGAATTTGGGCAATATATTTTAAAGAATGATTTGGGAATGTATTCAAACACGTGCAAATATTTTATATTAAAATTTAAGAGGAAATATATTTAAGCAATTATCATTTCCATTGCATTCTCACGAGTATTCTATTTCTTAAAATAAATAAAGTGGTCAATTAATTAATATTAATTCGTTTTTTTATTTACGGTATTATTTCATTTAAATAGTTTTGTTTGTTATATTTAAAAATTATAGTTCACACGATTACAATTAGATTAAAATATATATTTTTGATTTAGAGATCAGGAATGAATTTACTCAAATATTTGTTGAAAAAAATTGTAAAAATAAAATTATTAATTCATTAAATTGAGTGATTTTTAATAATATTTCTAGATAAGTTAACAATATACAAAAACCTTTATTTAAAATTTAAGATCATAAATAGCATATTTATGATTTTCCTTAATTAATTTGGATACAAATACCTTTTTTGATATCTATGTTTTATCTAGTTTTCACTAGGTTTTTTTAAGTTTCAAATGATTATATTTTAAGTTTTTAATGGTTTCAATTTAGCCATTATGTTTCAAAATATTACAATTTTATTTTTAAGATGTTATATTTGTTTCAAATCAATTATAGTGTTAAGATTTACACTTTTAACTTTAAGTTTTCACTAGATATTTACTTTTCATCTTTAGCGACAGTGTCTATTAATCAATTTAAAAGGATTATAACTAACTAAGTTTCACTGTTTTTTTATCACTATTAAAATTCAATTTAAAAATTCACTTCATAGTCAGTTTAAATTAATTAATAGACAACGAAGTCAAAAACTAAAAGTGAGATTTTATGAAAGATCAAAGTTAAAAGTGTAAATTTTGGAACTTAGGAACCAAATTAAAACAAAATTTGTAACAATTTGAAACGTGAAAACTTAAATTGAAATCAAATTCAAAATTTAAGTACTAAATTACCGTTCTCTAAAAAAAAAAGGTTAATACACTATTAAGTATTCCCCATAAGAAAACATAAAATTACTGGACGAAAACAATGTTCATATCTTTAATTCTTAAAGCCAAATGAGTTCACCCACCAGAAAGTTCGATCTCCTGTCCCCATAATTATCGTAAAAAGAAATACTTTCAATTCTTAAAAACAGAATAGTAGCAAAGCCGACATTTAAAAGTTATAAGAAAATATTAAATATAATGAACACGTGGCATGCGGTCTTTGGTCTTGTTTTTTACACATAGACGTGCGAATTAGTGGAACTCCACCTATGATTTTTTGTCCCCAATTTCAACCTCTAACTTTCTAGAAATATGTTTGGTATGTCGTAATAAATGAAAAAAGAAAAAGCCTTTATTTTCATCTTCAACCTTTAATATAATTGTGTTCCAAAAAAAAAATAATTAAAAATAAAAGTAAGTTTTTTAATATATATATATATATATATTTGTTTTAAATTGCAGAATTACTAAAAATATTTTTAAATACAACAAAATTTTATGATAGACAACGATAGCCATTGATAGACTACTATCATCAATTCACTACTTATGATTGATATATAGTGAAATTTTGTTCTAAATTTGTAAATAAGTTGGCTCGTTTTGCTATATTGAAAACAACCAAAAACCAAACATGGTCTAAACTTTTAGTTTTGAATTTGAAAAAATATGGAATCGATCTAGGCACAAACTAACAAACTTAGAGATTTATTAGGTACAGAATTAAAAGTTTAAGAATCACTTTATTTAAGTCCAGAGTTTTATTAAACATAACATAGAAAGTTCAAAAATTGATTACATTCTTTAAAGTGAAAGGACCAAATTAGACACAAACGTCCTTAAGATCGACTAGTTTTAATCAACCATAACTGTATATTAGTTATTCTCTAAACTAAACTTAACGAAATAAACTAAATAAAAACAATTTTTTTTAGTTGTTAACCAAAAACAAATGTTTGCAAAAGTTTCTTTAAATAACATGAAGTGGGTTCTTAGAAACAACTTCTAAAATCCCCTAAATATTCCTAATTAATACTTCAAGAAAAACCCTAATTAATTTCTCCAAACAATTTATGCAGCTATTTGACCTTCTAATTTGTGAATTTAAAGATATTTTAAAATAAAAGTCAACCCCAAGATTCATAAATTAAATATTTTTTATTTGATTAAAGAAATGGCTTAATCTTATTGGGAATGGACATGTCCAGCATGGTTTTGTCCCTCCATTGCAGCCAAGAACAGTCTGTTTTAGACTTTGGAAAATCTCTCAAGATTTGATTGGTTGTACGCATTGAAGTTGTGGAAATGTTTGAAACATCGGTATCGATATGTCAAGCATAAGTTTTATAGCTTTCGAGAGAAATTTAACCTATTTTCTTTCTTTTATTCAGTTCACGACAACACGTGAAGTGATTGATTTACAACTCTGATCTCTTAAATGTATATGTTTTTAGTAATTGAGCTATCTTAAGTTGATCGTAAACATAGAATTTGGTCAAATAGTAGAATTTGGGAGAAGTGAGAACTCTACTCCTTGTTCGATCCAATAAATTTTAAACCTATCGTGAACCTTCGACTAAAAGAACTTCCTTACATGGGTTCCACGACTAAAATAATTCTATAGACTAAATAACTTAAATTCATAATTCCAAAAGTCTAAATTTATCTAAAAAGTGTAATATTTATTGTAAACTTTATAATCTTATTAATGGATGGCTTTTTTCCCTTATGAATTACAGTAATAATACATTGAAACAATATCCTACATATCAAGAAAAATATAATTAAGATAACTTTAATACATTATTTTAATTCATTACCCTAAAACGATTTAGAAGCTACTTTTATTTTTAGAATATTACATTACAAATAAGGGACATAGAATCAAATCCAAAACTAAAAAAAGAGAGATGTTTATGTCTAACCGTTCGACCTACCTGATTAACTTTAAATGACTTCTAGTTTTTTTTACGGATAGAGATCGACCATCAAGAAAATATTTTTCTAAAAAAAAAACATACAAATAAAGAAGTTTACTAGTTACATTTACTTTTTTAGAAATTAAAAGAAAAAAACAAATCCTAAATTCACTTTAAGAGAGAGAGAGAGAGAGAAAGTGGTAGTTGTGCTTGAATGTCTCTCCCTAGTTTGTTGGCAGCTTTAATCTCTCAACCATTAAATTAAAAGAAAAGAAAAAAAGAAGTTAACAAAATTTAGCAGCCTTTATTTCATTCCACTTTTTCCCACTTAAATCCTTCATTATTTGTTTCTTAGACATGCACCCCACAATCTATTCTATCAAATAACACACAAAAAGAAAAACCCCACTATTTGGCTCGTCTCTCTTCACAAACCCAAAAGGCCAAAACCCAAAAAGAAATCTCCTAAATCAGAAGAAGAAGAAGAAGAAGAAGAACAACAACCCCATTTCTTGTTTGCTCAAATACATTACAAACTTTTTGTTGGTGTTGAAGAAAAGATTTGGATTCCCAAAATGGTTAGAGCTTTGATTCAGCAACCAAGTGTTCAACAGGCAAGGTCATTTCAATTGAAAAGAGTGGTGGAACTTCCTGGAAGACAAGCTCATAGTTTGATTTTAGAGAGTGGACAAGAGGGTTCAAGAGATTCTTCTGAACCCCAAAAAATTGGATGGGCTTTGGGTGACAGAAAAGGCCCTGTTTCTTGTCTAGATGCACATACTGTCAGAGCAAGAGGTCCTAGATGTCATCATAATTCAGGTAAAATCGTGTCATTTTTTACCTCTTTAACTCGTTGAGTTACTCTAAACTTTCGATTTCATCAAATTGTGAAGATAAAAAGACACCAGAGTTTAGTTTTTGTTGAAATTTGTGAGTTTCTGACAAAGTTATTCAAAGGTTAGTTTGTGGATTTTGAATTGAAAAAGTCGTTATTAGGATTTAAATCAACATAGTTGAAAGTTTACGGTGAAAATTGATACAACTTGACAAGTCTATTGGTGAAAATTAAAAAATTTCCTTGTCCTCTTACCATTTTGGCACCCGTGTGGAACTTAATCCTATATGGTTTTGTTTGGTTTCAGATTTGGATTTGATGAAAGCAAAATTTGCTAAATTGCTTTTGGGTGAGGATATGTCAGGAGGTGGAAAGGGTGTTTCTTCTGCTCTAGCTTTGTCCAATGCCATAACAAACCTAGCAGGTGTCTTTTTTGACCTTCTTGTACTTATAATCTTTGCTCTGAGATCATTCATATTTAGAATCCTTGCATTCGAGCATCTGATTTCTTGGTTGAGAATATATGTCGTAACCAATTGAGTTAGAATCTGACATGAGAAAATATTGTAGCGTCTACTTTTGGAGAGCAGAAGCTTGAGCCGCTATCTCCGGGGAAGAAAGCGAGATGGAGAAGAGAAATTGAATGGTTTTTATCCGTAACCGATCACATTGTTGAATTTGTCCCTTCAAAACAAACGTCAAAGGATGGAATAGACATGGAGGTCCTCCATCTCGCTCTAAACCCCTTTTTTTGTTGAGTTCAACAAATTTGACCTCTCGGTCAAGAGTATATGCCTGACCGCTTTGTGTTCTAAAGAATTGCTTGTTTTTCCTCTTATAGATCATGGTGACTTTACAAAGGAAAGATTTGCTCATGAACATTCCAGCACTTAGAAAACTTGATGCCATGTTACTTGTAAGTACCTTTCCAATTTTCAGTTCGATCATTCCAATCCTTTCATTTGGATTCTCACTTGAAATATCATTGACAGAGTTACCTGGATCAATTTGGGAAACCACATGAATTTTGGTATGTATCAAGAGATGATGAATCTGCTAAAGATGATACACAAAGAAATGGAGACAAATGGTGGCTACCGGCGGTTAAGGTACCTCCAAGTGGGGTATCGGATGTGACTCGAAAATGGCTATTGTTTCAGAAGGAATCTGTGAACCAAATTTTGAAAGCCGCCATGGCTATAAATGCTCAAGTGTTAACAGAAATGGAAGTGCCTGAAAGCTACATTGAGTCTCTCCCTAAGGTAAGAGTAAAACTTGTGATCTGAGAAGTACGAACGCTTTAGCTTGGTTAACATCACCATCAAATTCGTTTTTAAGTAGGTAAATCTGCCATATTTTTAGAAATTGTATATTCCAGTGAAGGATGCGTTTGTGTCCTATATTTTCAGAAAATGACATGTCACTGTGTTTGTGTCTTTTTGTTTTTGTATCTGCGCTTCTTAGATTGTGATGATTGGTTCCATGAAATTTGAAACTTGAGCTGAATTTTGAACGTCTTTTTGTAGAATGGAAAAACAAGCTTGGGTGATTCAATCTACAAGAGCATAACAGATGATTATTTCAATCCGGAGCAATTCCTAAAGTCAATGGACTTATCAACAGAACACAAAGTGATTGATCTTAAGAACAGGATTGAGGCTTCAATTGTTATATGGAAGAGGAAAATGCATCACAAGGATGGAAAGCATTCATGGGGTTCGGCAGTGAGCTTTGAGAAAAGAGAGATTTTTGAAGAGAGAGTTGAAAGCATCTTGTTCTTAGTTAAACAAAATTTTCCAGGGATCTCTCAATCTGCTCTTGATGTATCCAAAATCCAGCATAACAAGGTAAAAACCAACACTTTGATCAGCTTTTCTTAGGCTAAATTACAAAAATACCCTGTTTTGCTTTTTCTTTCAAAACTACCCATAGAGTAGAAATTCGTTAGAATGTTGAATGGAAGTCAGGACCAAGAACGGTGTCGGCCGTGTGGCGGCATTCACATTCTAGGTCACTGCTACATTGTTTCATTTCGTCCAACATCCTATTGGATTTCTAAGAGTAGTTTTGAAAACTTTTATGAAAAAATAGGGAAATAGTTTTTGTACTTCAGAATGTTGAATGAAACTTAGGACCTAGAGCGGTGTGGCGACGTTCACGTTCCAGGTCACTCCTACGCCGTTTCAAGTCCTAACTTTCGTCCAACAACCTATTGGATTTCTACTCTAAGGGTAGTTTTGAAAACTTCTAGGAAAAAATTAGCTCTCGTTTTTGCTCAAATGTTGAAACATCAACAATCCATTAATCTTAATATTTGCTTTATTGTTCACAGGATGTAGGACAAGCAATCCTAGAAAGCTATTCAAGGGTAATAGAAAGCTTGGCATTCAACATCATGTCAAGGATTGAGGATGTACTTTATGCAGATACCGTTGCTCGAGAGTCATCGATCGAGGAATCATTGGAGAATCTTTCTATGGATAAAGAGAAACACCTGAGTTCAAGTGATTCCCCATCTTCAAAAACACTTTCAGATTTCATGGGTTGGGAGGTTGAGAAAGACAGTTCTTATTTAAGATCATTAGCCATTAAAGAAAGTTACTGTAAAGGAGAAGAAGACATAAATATGAACAAACATGGTAATATTGCTACACCAAAAAGATTGTCTTATTTAGAGAAGCTTGAGAGTTTAGCTTTAAGAAGTCCAACAGCTCGCCACTAATGGAAGAAGTAGAAAGTAAAAAAGGAGAGGTAAAAAAAAAGGAGAAGGTAAAAAAGGATGTAGAGTAAGGTAATAGTGTGAAATTTTGGAGGTTTATCCAAAGTAAAAATTCAGACCCATATAGGATTTTATTAACCTATTCTTTTGTAGGGTTTCCTTCCTTCCTTTTGCAAAGGAAAGAGAAGTTAATTTTATTTTTTAACCTTGGGGTTTGAATCATTTGCATTGTAAATTATTTATAGTTGTATTAACACGAAGCTAATCTAACATTTTCATTTTATTTACTTATTTATTTTCTAGTGAGTATACTTTGAAGTTTATTTGTTACCAATGTATGTGATTGCATTCCAAGATATCGTTTCTCGATTCTACGTTTCTAAAAAATGTTTGAATTAAAAAATTTCTAAAATTGAGGTTATATACACTCTTTCCACCTCTAAATCCCTTCATGATCTATGTTAAAAAAACTAAAACTAAATTTAAAAACTAATATTATATATATATATATATATATATATTGACTAAGAATTCAACTCTTATACTTGAGAAAAAATGCAAATCATGACAAGAAATTAAAAGAAAACAGGCTTAATTTTAAACGAAAATGAAATGGCTACCAAATGAAACATAATTTTTTTTTATATATATATTTTTTAGTTTTCAAGTCAAAAAGTAAAAAAGAAAGTATACAAACTCAGGGTGAATGTGGTGTTTATAAGTTTTATTTTTCATAAACTAGAAAACAAATATCCTGATACTTTTATCAAACGAAACCTAGAGAAAGAATCCATAACCATTCTATTTGCAACAAGATGTCCTTCCATGCATACTTACATCATCTAATCCTAAAATTCAGCAATGTCAACATGCCCTTTCCAAGGGTAATAAATCCAACAATCATGAAAGTTGTATATCAATCACTTGGATTCATTACAAGACGAAAATTTAACTTTAAACCTCAACCAATTTAGGGCCAAAAAGAAAATCAGAGGCAATAATTTAGGTTTACATTCTTGTAGATTGTAAGGAACTAGAAGTGAAAAACCCCAATTGTCAATAAATAGAAAACTACAAAGAACAAGTTCCTGCATAGCAAAGCCTGTCATAAAGGCATTGAAATACCTGCAGGAAAGATAAAACAGCATCAGAGAGTTCTTGTCTTGCATGAAGCTACTTGAAATGACGAACTATAAAATTGCATGCATAACTTTCTCCCATGAATGAAATTAACAAAAATTAATGTTAGTACTCAGAAGTCATTTTGTAACAACTTATTATGTGACCAAAGAGCAAAGATAATACAACGCTACGGCTGCAAAGAAGCATTTGGGGCATGGGTTTAGCTACCCAAGCCTAAACAATATTTAGAATGAGGAGTTTTCAAAACCGAATTTTATCGGAGGAACAAACGAGCATACCATATAGGGGTGCAGGTGCAAGTGGGTTAATAAACAATTATGCTACCAACTTCTAGGGTATCTTCCCATTGGAAATTAGTAATGTTTATTTCTTTTTACAATAAACAAAAGATGTC
Source organism: Cucumis cinereus (assembly GCA_037974625.1). Lineage (NCBI taxonomy): Eukaryota > Viridiplantae > Streptophyta > Magnoliopsida > Cucurbitales > Cucurbitaceae > Cucumis > Cucumis cinereus. The sequence continues at coordinate 15,139,579 of JBBPDJ010000019.1, forward strand.
AAATAGATTATCTCTTCGGGAAGTTTTGTTGTCACCATGAGATGTGACAACATTGAGGAAGAAGGTATTTGTCCAAAGGAGGATTTTACATCGAAGGGGGATGAAGACAACCTCCCAATTAGCCACAAATTAAACGCCCACACCCACACACAAAAAAGGAACTCTCCCTGCTCTTAACTCGAACACCAATTGAATAAAAACTACAATAGCTCAAATAACAAAAAAAAAAAAAAAAAAAAAAAGGTTCAAAAGTCTATTGCAGAGTGGAGAAAACGTAAATGTTCAAGAATTTCATTTCTTTGAATTCTTTCCGGCCAAATAGCCCAATCACTTGCACCCACCAAAAGCTTATTAGAGACGACCCATGAGTCATGACAACGATTAATTCTAAGTGCCCTAGTTCTGTGGAGTGTAGGATCAAGTGATATTCCATTGAAAATAACTAAGATGTGCATTAGTATGGGACTCACATTTCAGACAGTGGTAATAATAGATAGAATAAAAATAATATGATGATAGTAATGTTAAGATAGCATCACAATTTCTTGTAAGGGTTCATCAACAGAAATATTCTTAATCATCAACTAGTTGAAAACAACATCACTTGATACTACTTCGAAGCTTGGTGAAAAACTAGAAGAGTCAACACATAAAAGTAATTTACCACAGTTAAGGTGTTGAAAAACTACATTAATACTAAAATTGTGAAATCAACTATGGCTACTTCGTATATATGATCAGTTATATGAAATTTTCGTTCAAATACTAAAGTTGATTGCACGATTCAGCTTGTTTCCTTCATACACCAATCAAAGTGATGTATTCCATCCATCATTTTCATCCAATACTCTAATCACAATTAAAAGGTCATGACAATTCTAGTATTACAGGAAAACATCAGGCCGATTAACTCAATCGTACTAGAATTCCGCGACATATGCATTGAACTAGACCCAAACTTTGATCATCCTAAAAATTAAAAAAATTAAAAAAACCCACATTATTTTGAGAAACAAAATTCTATGAAGTGTGAACAAACACAAGGATATTTGGAATGCTTCCTTAGCAACATTCCTCGAGCACATACAATAATGGAGAATCATCAGCATTCACTAGACCCAAATGCAAGAAGAAACTTAAGCAAAACATACCCTGAGGAACTAAACCCCATCCTTGAGATTCAATGGTCAGACTTGAAATCAATCTTGCTGCAGCTATAGCGCTGTGCAATGGCATCAATGACCCCTGACTACTCAACTCCACTGGTAACCTATAGTCAAAATCTAATCCACAGTTATGAATTGAACCGAATTTATTTCTGTAACTAATGATTCTGTGATTCTAAGATGAATGGGATTGAAAATGGAGAGAAGAGATAAGTCCTACCGCGAAGTGCAATGAAGACGCGATGTAGAAGCTGCGGAAGGCTGAGATTGACAAGTAGATTTGAATGATAATAGCTCAGAAGATGAAGATCTTTTGTTGAACTTTGGAGCGAGGGATTGCAAGCGAGATGATAACCGAGAGACTGCCCTTAAGGACGCCATTGGAGATTTCTTCGTTCTGAGTGAAGCCTTGAGGCACTGTAACGAAAATTGGGGTTCAAAGAATTAGAGAAGGGTTTTGTCAAGGTTTCAAGTTCTAAACGCCGCCGTTTCGCGCGATAAAGAGAATTTGAGGGAAAAGAGATGGAGTAATTATTTTAAATAATAAAATTTCAAAATATAACTATCTATTTGTAATATATCACGATAGACTATTATGTCAGGATTCATGTTTAAAAAACAAAACACATGAACCAACTTCATATGACAACCATTTGTGTATATTCGAGTATAATTGATAAATATTTTAATTTATTTTGTTATATTTAAAAGTATTCAAAAAATATAATTATTAACCGTGAAAGTATCCGTAGTTTAAGTTAATTAAATTTGAATAATTAGAAGAGTGGTATATCTTAAACGTTGGTTTAAACTTTATTTATATCTTATCAACCTAAAAAAATCATGTTAAAGTGAGTTAATTACCATTTTAGAGGTGATAGGCTCCCATTTCTCACAATTTATTTTTTTACTAAAATAACTTAAAAAGGAAATTTTTTAATTTGATATTTTTATTTTATCATCACTAATCCATTTTTTAAATAAGAAGAAATTGTTTAATCGTGGAGTCTATCGTGTAATGGATAAACAAGTCACTACATTTAGACTTCACTTGTGGAACTCACACTCTTAAACAAAAAAAAAACAAAAAAAGGTTTGATTCCTTTTGGTAGTTTTTGCCTTGCCGAAGAGAATCTTGTGCTACATTTCCAATATTTCCATAAAATAAAGTTACTCATATAGATATTACGGGTAAGTATAATAGATCGAAAATCAAGGAGCACCAAGTAGCTATAACATTGGCCATTTTTCGAACGTTTAGGGCGCCTCCTTAATACACTTTCAAGGAGCACCAACTGCAACCCTTGACTCATTCTCCACTGACATAGACCTTGTCAGAGACCCGATCCCACAATTATCAGCCAATAATCGATGATCTAGGGGGTACAGGACGAAAACAAATAATAGAAACCGTTGGAAGACTAGTTTTGGCACCGAAAATAAAAACTGAGTTCGGGGCCTATATTTTCGACTTTTTTGGGAAAGGTCTTCAAAGTTCCTCAAAATTAGGTCACTTACTAGTTACACGTTAACTTTCAAGACTTTTTATTTTCGGCCAAAATTTGGTCATGTTTCGTAGGTTATAGCATGACCATTTTTCGGTCGTTTTGAGCGCCTCCTTGATACACCTCCAAGGGGCACCAACTGCGACCCTTGGCTCATTCTCCACTGACAAATACTTTAACAGAGACACGATCGCACAATTATCAGCCCATAATCAATGATCTAGGGGGTGCAGGACGAAAACAAATAATAGAAACCGTTGGAAGATTATTTTTGGCGCTGAAAATAAAAACTGAGTTCGGGGCCTATATTTTCGACTTTTTTGGGAAAGGTATTTAAAGTTCCTCCAAATTAGGCCACTTACTAGTTAGGCGTGAATTTTCAAGACTTTTTATTTTTGGCCAAAATTTGGTCATTTTTCGTAGGCTAAAGCATTGACCATTTTTCGGACGTTTTGGGTGCCTCCTTAGTACACCTCCAAGGAGCACCAACTGCGACCCTTGACTCATTCTCCACTGACATAGACCTTGCAAGAGAATCGATTCCATAGTTATCAGCCCATAATCGATGATCTAGGGGGGTGCAGGACGAAAACAAATAATAGAAACCGTTAGAAGACTAGTTTTGGCGCTGAAAATAAAAACTTAGTCCGTGCCTATTTTTTTTAATTTTTTTGGGAAAAATCTTCAAGGTTTCTCAAAATTAGGCCACTTACTAGTTAGACGTGAATTTTCAAGACTTTTATTTTCTGCCAAAATTTGGTCATTTTTCGTAGGCTTAAAGCATTGGCCATTTTTCGGACGTTTTGGGCGCCTCCTTAGTACACCTCCAAGAAGCACCAACTGCGACCCTTGACTCATTCCCCACTGACATAGACCTTGCAAGAGAATCGATTCCATAGTTATCAGCCCATAATTGATGATCTAGGGGGATGCAGGACGAAAACAAATAATAGAAACCGTTAGAAGACTAGTTTTGGCGCTGAAAATAAAAACTTAGTTCGTGCCTATTTTTTTAATTTTTTTGGGAAAAATCTTCAAGGTTTCTCAAAATTAGGCCACTTACTAGATAGACGTGAATTTTCAAGACTTTTTATTTTGAGCCAAAATTTGGTCATTTTTCGTAGGCTATAGCATTGGTCATTTTCAGACATTTTGGGCGCCTCTTTAGTACACCTCTAAGGAGCACCAGCTGCGACTCTTGGCTCATTCACCACCGACATAGACCTTGCCATAGACCCGATCCCAAAGCTATCAGCCCATAATCGATGATCTAGAGGGTGCAGGACGAAAACGAATAATAGAAATCGTTGGAATACTAGTTTTGGCGCCGAAAATAAAAACTGGGTCTGGGGCCTATTTTTTCGACTTTTTGGGAAAGATCTTCAAGGTTTCTAAAAATTAGGCCACTTACTAGTTAGACGTGAATTTTCATTACTTTTTATTTTCGACCAAAATTTGGTCATTTTTCTTAGGCTATAACATTGACCATTTTTCGGACATTTTGGGCGCCTCCTTAGTACACCTCCAACGAGTACCAACTACGACCCTTGGCTCATTCTCCACTGACATAGACCTTGCCAGAGATCCGATCCCACAGTTATCAGCCCATAATCGATGATCTAGGGCGTGCAGGACGAAATCGAATAATAGAAACCTTTGGAAGTCTAGTGTTGGCTCTGAAAATAAAAACTGAGTCCGGGGCCTATTTTTCGACTTTTTTTTTAGAAAAATCTTCAAGGTTCCTCAAATTTATTCCACTTACTAGTTAGACTAGAATTTTTAAGACTTTTTATTTTTGACAAAAATTTGGTCATTTTTCGTAGGATATATCATTGGCCATTTTTCAGATGTTTTGGGCTCCTCCTTACTACACCTCCAAAGAACACCAACTGCGACTCTTGTCTTATTCTCCATTTGCATAGACCTTGCCAGAGGTCCGATCCCGCAGTTATTAGCCCATAGTCGATGATCTAGGGGGTGAAGGACGAAAACAAATAATAAAAACCGTTGGAAGACTAGTTTTGGCGACGCAAATAAAAACTGAGTTCAGGGCCTATTTTTTAGACTTTTTTGGAAAAAATCTTCAAGGTTCCTCAAAATTAGGTCACTTACTAGCTAGACGTGAATTTTCAAGACTTTTTATTTTCGGCCAAAATTTGGTCATTTTTGGTATGCTAGCATTGACCATTTTTCGGACGTTTTGGGCGCCTCCTTAGTACACCTCCAAGGAGCACCAACTGCGACCATTGGCTCATTCTTCACTGACACAGACCTTGCCAGAGACCCGATCTCACAGTTATCAACCCATAATCGATGATCTAGGAGGTGCAGGAAGAAAACGAACAATAGAAATCATTGGAATACTAGTTTTGGCGTCGAAAATAAAAACTAAGTCTGGGGCCTATTTTTTCGACTTTTTGGGAAAGATCTTCAAGGTTTCTAAAAATTAGGCCATTTACTAGTTAGACGTGAATTTTCATTACTTTTTATTTTCGACCAAAATTTGGTCATTTTTCGTAGGCTATAGCATTGGCCATTTTTCGGACGTTTTGGGCGCCTCCTTAGTACACCTCCAACGTTTTGGGCCCCTCCTTAGTACACCTCCAAGGAGCACCAACTGCGATCCATGGCTCATTCTCCACTGACATAGACCTTGCAAGAGACCCGATCCCGAAGTTATCAGCCCATAATCGATTATCTAGGGGGGTGCAGGACGAAAACAAATAATAGAAACCGTTGCAAGACTAGTTTTGGCGCCGAAAATAAAAACTGAGTCTGGGGCCTATTTTTTCGACTTTTTTGGGAAAAATTTTCAAGTTTCCTCTAAATTAGGCCACTTACTAGTTAGATGTGAATTTTCAAGAATTTTTATTTTCGGTCAAAATTTGGTCATTTTTCATAGGCTAGCATTGACAATTTTTCGGACGTTTTGGGCGCCTCCTTAGTACACCTCCAAGGAGCACCAACTGCGACCCTTGGCTCATTCTCCACT
>JBBPDJ010000019.1:15145341-15198682 GCA_037974625.1 Cucumis cinereus
TAGTCTTCCAACGATTTCTATTATTTGTTTTCGTCCTGCACCCCCCTAGATCATCGATTATGGGCTGATAACTGTGGGATTGAGTCTCTAGTAATGTCTATGTCAGTGGAGAATAAGCCAAGGGTCGCAGTTGGTGCTCCTTGGAGGTGTACTAAGGAGGCGCCCAAAACGTCCTAAAAATGGTCAATGCTAACCTACGAAAAATGACCAAATTTTGGTCGAAAATAAAAAAGTCTTGAAAATTCACTAGTAAGTGACCTAATTTTGAGGAACCTTGAAGAATTTTCCCAAAAAAGTCGAAAAAATAGGCCCCGGACTTAGATTTTATTTTCTTTATTAATTCACTCATAGTTCATAATTTTAAGTTCCCACTGCGTATATCTTCTACGTAGATTAAATTAGAGATAAATGATACATGGTATAGGGTATAGAGTCGTAATAAAAAGAGAAATGGCGTACGTCTATCAAACGTGAGATTGATCACCTTTTTAGATAATAAAAATAAATGAAAAAGTAGTTCTCAAATTTAAACTGCGTCACATGTTTTATCACTAACATAAATTATCATCTTAATTTATCAATCGACCAAAAAACTTAAACTAGTGGATAAATACAAATTTAACTGTATATCACTAACATTTTTTAATGGTTTCAGAGAAGTTGTCAACTAAGTCTTCAGTCTCTGTTGAGTTTTAACCTTCTTTAGCCTTTAGTTCTTCTAACATTCTTCAGATGAAGAGATTAGACATCTATTTTATAGAGTTTTCATGGACATTTACATGTGTTTAGTCTTTAGCTTTTGGGACCAACAAATGAACTTGCGCTTGATCCAAAGTTTGGTTTGGGCCCAATATTTTATTTGGTGAAAAATTGGACTAGATAGCAACTTTTAAAGTTACAATCGAAAATATAACAAAAAAAAACAATAAGAATAATAGCAATCACATCCCATCTACGTCCATTCTCTTTTTCAATATATTTAGAATACCCTCATAAAAGATCTGCAACTTCGTTTAGTTATGATGTATATATTTTTTTATATAAAAAATCTCCATATATCAAAATATGAATACTCTTCAAATATCTCCCAACTATAAAATCGGTGTAAACTTTCAAAATCTGTCTAAACTTTCAAACTTTCAAATTAACTTTTTGATTAATAGTTTTGTTCTTAATAAATTCATCAATTCTCTCAAAATTTCGATTATTTATCGAGGCATGCTCGACTTCACACACAAAATTTCTTGACAATAAAAACTTATATATATTATGGTTGAACCAAGCCAAAAAGAAGTCTTATGTAGCCTCTGAGAAAGGTAATCCAGCGCCAAACAACCAACGCCCTATGTTTAAGCCTCCTAACACAAGAATCAATCTTCCATTCCATATTAATTTTGGTCTATCCGAGCTTCTTTTTTCTCTCTAAATCCTCTTTTCATGAACACACCCTTAAGATGGTTGTTAAATTACAAAACTACCCTTCTAGTGGAACTTACATTTTTTATGAAAAAATTTGGAATTTTAAGGTATGCATTTAGTGGGGGCGCCTCTTCTTCTTCGTTGCTGCAACTTTTTTGACTTCATTGCTGCATTTATGGCATCTTTCAGTTTACTTTTTATTTGTTTCCAAAATTTAAGTTGGGAACACAATAATTCTTAACTTACCCTAAAATAATATGATTTCATTCTCGTGACGTGACAAACTTTGACTGGTCAAACTTTCTCATTTAACAACTTTTTTCAAACTACTATAATGTTTGCATTTTTTTAACAAACAATTTAATTTTATTTAATTTTTTTAAAACAAAGTTTTAAATAACTATTTTTTAGTTTGCAAAATTTGTTTTGATTTTTTTAAACATTGATTAACAGTGTGTATGACAAAACAAGTAAATATATAGTTGAAAAAGTTTATTTTGTTTAAATAAAAATAAGTCACCAAGTGAACATTTGCAAATACAACAATTCAATTCAATATATTGATAAATATAACACAATGTAAAAAAATTTACAAATATATCAAAATTCAAATCAAACCATTCAAAATCTTCTGATAATATATTATATGACTCGTAAAAGTTTATCCTCGTAAACTTTATCACAATTTTGTTATGTTTATAATTGTTTTAAAATGTTGCAACATACCTATCCATTTGTAGTTAATGACAAATAATATACTTAATAATTGACTTAACTCAACTACTCTAAATAGATCCTTTAAATAAAATTAATAAATAAATTTGAGTAGATCTATGAATTAAATATTAATAATGAGCTTCGAGGGGCCACAAGTAAATCTTGGGAGTAACAAAGCAACGGGTACTTGTTGCTTGTCACATGTCTTGTTTATCTTAAAATAATTTAAAGTTAAATTATAAATATGTCAAAGCTAATTAACTTAATTATGAATGTATTAATAATCACGATAATTTGAATTTAATTGGGTTAAATAATAATATTTTAGGATGGAATTTAATTTCAACCGTGCCCAAATAAAAGTTTCATTATTTAATTTTAATATTTTCCTTTGGTCCAAAAATCATTATTATCAATTTTCTCAAATCTCAAAAGAAAAAAGAAAGCCTGGAGTGATATTTGTTGGATAAAAACTCAAAAAAGTACTTTATATTATTATTGTTGTTAGCATCTGTATGATCAATTTTCACACTACAAACCACCGCATCAATATATGTGAATATGTGATATTTTTAAGTACTTATTTTAGTTTTTATACTTCAAGAGTTTATTCATTTTGGTATTTTATTTACAAAAATTCATTTTGGCGCATATACTCTCAATTTTGGTTTATTTTATTTATAATCTCTACAAAATGCTCATTTCGATGGATGTACTATTAATTTTAATCTATTATATTTCTCGAACTTTAAAAAAAGATAGGTAGATTTTGGTTCTTTGATTGAAACCCACTTGCGCAACAAAATAAACAAATAAATACAATTTGATATCTCTTAAATAAAATAAAGTAAAAAATAAATGAATAAATGCAATTTTTTGAAAAACTCATTCTTTATTTAAGCAAAGCAATGTAAAGGTAATGCAATTTAGATATTTATATATATAAAGAAAAAGAAAAAAGAAGGTGGTTTGGTAGGAAACCCGACCCGAATTGATTACGGGTATGGAAGTGGGTCATGATAAAGCCAAGGTAATTTCTTTATTACTTCCACGTTTTTGTTTTACCAATTCAATGTATGAACGAGGAATAATCCCATGCTTCCACTCACATCCATTTGAGGTAGGTAGGCAATCAGCGACCAATAGAATCCACGTGTATGACTAACCTCCGTTTCACCAATGATATCTCTCCACGTGGAAAAGCATATGTGATATATCACGTGAAACAAACTTTCAGCGAAAATTCCGATATTTTACCGAGAAATTCTTCGTTCCCATCCACAAACTCGTACACGGCCATCTTGATCACTGGAGTAGCCGTATAAAATCTCCGCAACGAGCTGAATTCAGTTCAATTTCGTATCGATTTTGGTTTCTTTGCTTCAATCCAGAGAGAAAGTTGAAGACGCAGCTTAACGAAAGCTACTATCGATCATGGCGGAACCTTCGATCACCATGGAGGTTGGAAATGATGGCGTTGCTTTGATCACCATGTCTAATCCTCCTGTTAACGCTCTAGCAAGGACCAGTGAGTTTGAGAATCATTATCTCTATCTCTATTTCGTGTTTTGTTTCTGTTTTTTATTTTATTATTATTTTTTTATTTTGGATTTTTGTTTCTGGATATGCAGTGTTTCCTGCCTTGAAGTCGAAATTTGAGGAGGCGATGAGGAGAAATGATGTAAAGGCTGTTGTTTTGACTGGTAAGTATCAATCTCCAGCTGACTGTTTCGAGAACAACTTGGTTAATTGATTTTGGTTGGCAAGAATTATTTTGGTTTTCGCTTGGTTTTGCTTAGATCAAGTAGTCTTCTCGTGATGAATCTGTGCATTATGTTACTATCTTTCGTGGTAATTGAAGCATGAGCTGATGGGTTAAATTAGCCAAACATTCAACGTTAAATACGCTTCATGTAGTATAGCAGCATGTTACACTAATTAAATCCAGTTTTGATTCCAAAGGAGTCCGTACATAAACTTTGACAAGAATCGCCTGAATGGAGTAAAAGTGATGTGGAAAAGCGAATTCATAATGAAAAACTGAAATGCATGTTAATTTATTCTATTTCATAGTTACATTGATTGTGTTTCGTTTTGGTTCCTTTCTCTGATGGGGACAAGAAAACAACGTAATGAAAGTTATGCAAAGGGTGGGAACATGGCCATGACGTAATTTAAATTTTGAAAATTGGGTTTGTTTCTCACAATTTCTTTGATAGAGGTGATAGTCTGTTCGGTTTTGTCGGTTTTGGAGCTAACCAAAAACCAAACCAAATCAATTGGTTTTACGCATAAGTAATCCAAACCAATGTACAATAAAGAACAAAACCAGTGAGCTTTTTCTTTCTTAAGGTCGCACTCGAGTTTTATCCATTTTCCAAAAACAAAAAGTAGTTTTAAAACTTGATTGTTTTTCAAAACTTGGCAATAACAAAACAAAAACGAAAGGAATTTATAAGAGAGAGTAGTGTTAATAAGCTTATTTTCAAAAATCAAATGGTTATCGAACGGGTCCATAGTTATTATGTTTTCATATTCCGATTTTTCCCAAATTAATTTAGATATATAAATATATTATACATAGTTATTTAGATTTCCATGGTAATATTAATGCCAACTTTCTGCCTCTATTTGTACGTTACCAATTTATTTTTCAGGTTAATTATAGACTGCATAACACAACTTACAACCACATATGTGGCCCTGCATGTTGCAGAATTTTTCCTACATGAACTAGTAACTTTTGTTCTTGTGGTTAGCATTTGAGGATTTCCGAAATTGAGTAACATCCTTGTTTTTTTGTTTGATTCTTATTTTGAACATACAATTTAATTTACTGAAGGCAAAGGAGGAAGGTTCTCCGGTGGGTTTGACATCAATGTTTTCGAAAAGATTCACAAGACTGGTGCGTTCGTATTTATTTGAGTTGGGACTTTAAAGGTGGAGAAGTTTGTTTGAGAATTTACCTTTTCGATTGGTCTGAAATTGCAGGGGACACATCCCTCCTACCTGATGTCTCTGTTGATATTGCAGTCAACACAATGGAAGGTTCTTCTCATGTCATTTTTTAGTTTTTTTCCTACTTATTGTCTGCCAACTTTTCATTGTTCACTGGGACTTGTTTGTCTATGAAAATAAAACTCCATCATTCAGTGTTATTTTGTCATAAGTGCAGATGCCAAGAAGCCAATTGTTGCTGCTATCGAAGGACTTGCTTTGGGGGGAGGGCTAGAAATGGCTTTGGTTTGTGTTTCATTTTGAGCATTGTTTAATTCTTTTTCCCCCTTTTGGACCTCTTGCATCACATCATTTGTATTTATACAGGCAAGCCATGCTCGTATTGCTGTACCTAAAGTTCAGCTTGGTTTACCAGAGTTGTCGCTTGGAGTAATTCCAGGGTTTGGAGGTAAGTTTTTATTTTGAACACATTCCCCCCTCCCTTTTAAACAGTCACTGAGTTTATGGGCACTGGTTGATTTATAAGGTACTCAACGACTTCCCAGACTTATAGGTCTACCAAAAGCCATAGAAATGATGCTGGTATGTTAAACATTCTCTATTCCACTTGGTTTTCACGACAAAGTATTCAAATTAGCATCCAAATTAGTTAATGTAACTCATTAGATGCCATTTTCTTTCCTTGGATGTTAATTTGGAGAAGATTTTAACATCTAATTTTTCAATATCCTGAGAGAAATAAGAAAACTTTAACTCTGTGATTGGTATCTCAATGTATCTTGTGAACTAAACTTTAAAGGAACCCTAAAGTTTTCATTTCCATATAGGAAAAATTATCTTTGGCCTTTATATCTTATTAAAAGAATTTGGCACCAATACTTTGTTAGGGCCTAGGGTTAAACTTGTTTTCAAATTGATTATTACAGCATAAAGTGTGATTATTCTCTTTAATTTTGCATTTTACCCAGTTATCTAAGACAATCACTTCTGAAGAAGGAGAGAAGCTTGGTCTTATTGATGCTGTTGTCAGTCCAAACGAGTTGATGAACGTAGCTAGAAAGTGGGCATTGGATATTGCTGAAAGACGCAAACCATGGATTCGTACTCTTCATCGGACAGACAGAATTGGGTCCCTGGCTGAAGCTCGCTCAGTATTAAAATCAGCTAGAGAGCAGGCAAAAAAGATAGCGCCAAACACACCACAGCAGCTTGCTTGTATTGATGTTATTGAAGATGGAATAATTCATGGAGGATATAGTGGAGTTCTAAAGGTACCTTTCCATTACATTCTGCGTATACCATCTTAAGGTGTATTTTCCTGTGTGCAATTGTGAACTTGGTTTTGTTCTTGTTTTTAGAAATTTTATTTTGCTGAAAAATCTGGCTTGTTAGTTGCTACTGGTTAGGTTACTAACTTAACAATGATTGTGGCAGGAGGACAAAGTATTCAGGGAACTTGTAGTAACAGACACTGCAAAAGGTCTTGTTCACGTCTTTTTTTCCCAGCGTTTAATATCAAAGGCAAGAAGCTAAGACCCTCATCTCCTAACCCAACCAAAAAAGGGGAAAACCACTATTTTTTCCCATGGTGTTAAAGCCTACCTATAATTTCTCCAATTTCATTTATGATTTCCAGATAATTTCAGGATGTACTGTGTCACTGATTACTGTACCTCCCAACTTGCTCAGGTACCAAATGTAACTGATCGTGGCCTTAAACCAAGAAATGTGAAGAAAGTTGCAATTATTGGGGGTGGTTTAATGGGTTCCGGCATAGCAACAGCTCTTATTTTAAGCAACATCCATGTTGTTGTTAAGGAAATCAATCCTGAATATCTTCAAAAGGGAATAAAAACTATTGAAGGTAGGACTTTTTGTGTTACTAGTATTATTTCAGGCTTAAGATTTTGTTGTCCTCTTTATGGTAGATTACTGTTGCACGTCTGTTTTGTTTTTGTGGAAGATAATATCACAAGAGTACTTCCCTGTTTTATTGTTATGGTCCAATTTTCTAAATACTTCCAATTAGATAATATTGTTTCTATCCCAAAACCAATTGGCAATGAGAGAAGTAGCTCAAATATCTTATAAAGATTGTTGAGCATCTTTTCCTTCTCAATTATTGAGCATCTCCTTTTATGAAATCATAATTTTAATCTAAAGGACTATATTTATGCATGTATGGATGTAATATATTTGTGGCTTTTAATCATTAGAAAGATATATTTCTCGACAGTCCAATGCTAGTCAGTAGAAAAGTTCCTTGCAAAAGTATTGGGTTATTGACAGTTATAGAATTATGGAACTAAGGTTTTTGGGATTGATCACAATGTACATTTTGTAAGCTGATGACATTTTAATTAAAGCTTGAAAAGATTTTAACTGTTTTCATTTTTATTTTACATTTAAATAGAATCATTTGTATTGTGCATCATTGAACTTTATTGTCCTTTGAATTATATCTGTTATTTATTTGACAGCAAATCTTCGAGGCCTAGTAGTTAAAGGCAAGCTGACACAAGATAAGGCAAATAAAGCTCTTCTGATTCTTAAAGGTTCATTAGATTATTCAGACTTTAAAGATGCGGATATGGTGATTGAGGTAAATTCTTAATTTCAAACTTTTTAGGAATTAAAATGACATTGGTTTGGTTGTGCTGACATCAAATTACTATTATTTATGACAATCTTTCGAGCTTCGATATTTTTCTCAATTCCAGAATATAATTCATGTACAATTTTTTTAATTTTAACCTTGTGTTGACATCAAAGACAAAAACTTGTTTTTGTAGGCGGCTGTTGAGAATGTTTCTCTTAAACAAAAAATATTTAGTGAAATTGAGAAAATATGCCCTGCTCACTGCATATTGGCAACAAATACCTCCACTATCGACCTCAATCTAGTTGGAGAAAAAACCAGATCCATGGACCGAATCATTGGAGCACATTTTTTCAGGTCATTTTCCAATTTTGTTTTTGTTTTAATTTAAATTAAAAAAATTTCCTGTCAATCCCTGTGCAAGTCAAAGTCAATCAGTGTTGAATCTTAAGGAACATTTTGAACCTCTATGGTTCCATCAGCCAGTGTGTGAGGAACATTGTTTTCCTGTTTTTGTTCGAAAGAGAGAAGACCTGTGGACTGTAGAGGGAACTTTTCCTTTTTCTCTTTTCTGAAATATAGTTTGTAGGAGTCAAAATTAATGCTGTAATGTAGTAAATCAAAGGATATAGTAGTTTATTTCAAGCACAAATTTGTAGGGGCAGGTAATAGTATAGGTGAAAAGCATCATCCAGGATCAGGCTAAGCATATTAACTGAAATTTGTTAGGGGTATCTAATAGTTATTTTCTTGTATTAGAAAGCCGTCCACTGGTCAGGACCAACTTTTCAGCTTGTGTGATGTGTATTGTGATGGTTGTCTTTTTATTATTTTCATCTGTTCATGGAGTTTTTGTGAGTGCACAATAAAAGTTGAGATTTACGTCAAATTTTGGAAGGATAAGCATGATATCTTGAGTAAAATTGGATGGAGTTTAACTGCTTCATTGAAGAAAGAATAATGAAGGCCTTATTTGACCTCAAAGAGTTATCTTTTTTCTTATTTGTACCTGCGCTATTAAGATTCCCAAGCCACGAGTCTTTATTTCCATATTTTGTCTATGTTTCTCCTGATTCAATTATTAATTATTAGCAACTTTTGCTCACGCCTTTCTTAAATGGACAGCCCTGCTCACGTGATGCCCCTCCTTGAAATCGTACGGACAGAAAAGACTTCTCCACAAGTTATTCTTGATCTGATGACTGTCGGGAAAATCATAAAGAAGGTTCCTGTTGTTGTGGGCAACTGCACTGGATTTGCAGTCAATCGAACGTTTTTCCCATATGTTCAGGCTGCAAATTTTTTGGTTAACTTAGGTGTTGACCTATTCAGAATTGACCGGGTGATCACCAATTTTGGTCTTCCCTTGGGCCCTTACCAGTAAGTCAATTCCTTAATGCTAGAGTTATTGATATCGGAGGCTCTTCTATATGCACCAGCTTGATTGCTTCTTATGCTACAGGCTTCAGGATTTAAGTGGATATGGAGTGGCAGCTGCTGTATGGAAAGAATTTTCCGCTTCATTTCCGGATCGGGTTCTATTCTCACCTCTTGTTGACCTAATGAGGAAAAATGGACGTGACGGTACTGAAATTCTTTAGAATTACACCTTACTTCTGTTTGCGCGCTTCTCCAAAATGATTCATGTTCAGAAATGTGAACTGTACATTTTTCTCATGCAGGTAAAAACAATGGTCGGGGATACTATATTTATGAGAAAGGAAGCAAACCAAAGCCCGATCCTTCAATTTTACCAATTTTAGAGGAGTGTAGGCGCATTGCCAACCTTATGCCCAATGGAAAGGTACTTAAAAAAACTTGATAGCAGAAGCCATTTGTATGAACGTGAATACACAATCTGCATAAATCACCATCTTTTAGTTGCGGTTGGTTCTTATATCTTCTTGTTTGCTTCTGGCAGCCTATTGCCATTTCTGATCAGCAAATTTTGGAAATGGTACTCTTTCCTGTGGTAAATGAGGGATGTCGAGTGGTGGAAGAAGGAATCGTCGTTAGGCCGTCCGACCTTAATGTTGCAACTGTTCTTGGAATGAGCTTTCCTTCCTACCGGTATTACACCTTCACTCATTTGTTATCTTTTTCAGATTAAGAAATGGGACTGATGCCTTACGATTATCTACATGTTGGTAGAGTGATTATTGGCTACTAAACTATAGATTGATGTTCATATCCCACCCCTACTAATTCGCCTTCTTAGGAAGGACCTTTAAGGGAAAACAATGGTTTTAAACTAAGATGCACACACACTTTAGTTTGGCTAACATATTCGTGTCATAGACAACTTTTGTTAGATACGTACCGGACACTTGTTAGTTTTCTACAAATATGTTAGACAAGCATAGAACACTTATTGAATAGACTACAAAGACACATATATGACAATAATAAATTGAATTTGAAATACATCAAACTAATTTTTTTTAAGGATAAATTCATCAATCCATTTACATTCATTTTTTATTCTGTTATAAAAAAAAGATACATCTTTTTAAAATGTATATTTTAATAAAAATGTCTTTGATGTGTTGTGTCTTAGATGTTTAGAAAATACTCGCCATGTCCCCATGTCCGTGCCTTATATTCATATCCGGCTTGTTTGGTTTTAAATTGGCTTCTTCTATTATGCAGCGGCGGTCTCCTGTTTTGGGGAGATTTGGTTGGGCCCAAACATGTATATGCAAGTCTCAAGAAATGGTCAGAACAATATGGCGATTTCTTCAAGCCCTCTAAGTATTTAGAAGAAAGAGCTGCCAAAGGCATACCTTTGGTAAGATCTCTATTTTCTTTTCTTCTCCCTCATTCTGCTCGTGTTTGGAAGTAATTTTAAAATGGTTAAAATCACGATGAAACGTATTTCTAATGATTTAAATTCAATTTTGATGATATTAAAATTGCATTTAAAAGCGTAAAAACTAAATATTAGATTAATTTTGATTGATTAAGAGAGTGTTTAGTTTAACTTTTCAAGTCTTTAATTTTGAAATAAATCATTTTGGTAAAACATGAAATGTTTGGCTACATTCATATCTCTCTCTTATGAATAGAAACATCCATCTCTCCCTCTCTTATGAATAGAAACGTGACATTTTTTTTTTTCATTTTCTTGTAGAGCGAAGCCAATCCAGAAAATTCAGCGTCAAGATCCCGACTCTAAGCAAATAAGCTTCTTCTTTTTCCCAATAGTGCTGCAATATCTTCTTCCCTTTCTTAGATCTAGTTATCGCCCATTAGCAAACGCATCAAGAAGGGTTTTTGCTTGCTTTGTTATTTTGTTTTCCAATTTTACTATTGGGTTTATGGGTTTTTTTTAATCCTCCTCTTTTTAGTGGGTAATTTAGTTGAATGATGTGTTAAAGGATGATCCATTCAACTTGAAACTTTGGAAATAAAAGTAAAAAATAAATAAGTAGAGGAGGCTAATAATTATGGAAGTTTGAATTTTTTACATACATTCAACTAAAATTAGCTGGGGTGTTTTAGACAATCTCTAAAAATGAAAATATATTTATTATTGTGGTAGGTGTGCATTCGAAAATCTACTCTTGCTAATAATTACAGTTTAAAGTACTTAGCCGACTTTTTTCTACAATATAACTAATGGTGAAATTGTTAACTAGATTTAGATAATTATTTTTAAAGATCATTCAATGGGTCAGATGTTATTGTCTATTGGTTACAAACTTTGATAAACTACTATGAATATCTATCATTAATATGATAGATGGTAGTCTACTAAAGTCTATCATTATCTATTACTAGTAGTTAATGATATTTTGTTATATTTTAAAATATCTAAAAGAGTAGTTATTATTGAAAATATTTTTAAGATAAAAAAACCACAATAAACTAGTAGTATAATTAAATTTAAGATTTATTAAAATTACAAATATTAAAATTGAACAAAAGTATAGAATCAAAATGATGTAGTAAAATATTACAATCGGTCTTAGAAACATATGGATATTGACTATCTTTGAATTGCTTTTTTAATATTTTAAATCTAATTATTATATCTGCAACTATCATTTTTTTCTTCTAGCACATCTAAAAATTGGATCAACATTTTTAGGTTAGTTTACAAATTGACTTAAAAGAGCTTTGTTCATTTATAATTTAATATTAAAAATCTGTGACTAATAAATTTAAAGTTTGCAATTCCATTGGACAAAAATTTCAAATTTATCTCTAGAAAATTAATTAAATTTCACATTTTTCAAATTTGTAAAAAAAGAAAAAAAGGTAGATTAGAAATTCAGTGTTAGTGTTAGTTAATGAACCGCACTTGAAGTTAGTTAAGTTGGCTATAGGTTGGTTAAGTTGGCTATGTAACACCAACTATAATAGTTGACATTTTCAACTATTATAACCTACAATTAACTACACTATTACTATTCTCAATCTCTCATTGTTATAATATTTACTATTTATTACAATATTTAATATTTCATAACCATCCTCTCCCTTTTAGTTATAATGTTTATTTTTATCAAGACTATAATAATCTACTTCTTAAACACAAAATATTGTAATTCATACTAAAATAGTTTACACCCAAAACACATACTATAATAAACCAGCTTCCTAAAAGTTTCAAAACTAGAAGTTTCAAAACTAAGAGGCTAAGCATGTAATTTCACCAATTTTTTTTAATAGAAAACAAAACAATTAAAGACACAGTGTGATATAGATTTATAAAGCCCTTCTTATTCAATGCTTTCCAGTAACATAGGAAAATTTTCTGAGGCAAATAAAAATCCTAAAGGAAACTAAAGAAGTAGGCAACAGATCTTAGCTTTAGCTAGAATTGGCCACATTAGAAATAAGTTATGAAAGGATTTCCATATCTCTTTTCATCTAGAAATATGAAAAGAACAAACCCTAAACCTTTCACCTCTCCCAAAAAAGGAGGAAAAATAACTACAATTACAAAGCTAAGATGGGAAACTCAATTTCATATCTAAATGACAATATGAGCAGCAACATGGGGGGATTTGCATTTCACAGCATCAATAATGAACAAGAATGGAACTCAAAACATCAAAATTTAACTTACATCAATAATGTAGGGATCCGTGGAACGGTTTCGTCTAAACATAGCTTCCAACTCTGAAGGGGTCAGCACAGTGTGGAATGGACAACCCGGAATGAGGGTTGAGGAGGAAAATATCACATTGATCGACAGCCTGCAGCTACATATTTCTTTACCAACTTTTTGTCAGTCTTTTGTTTGATGTTTATCGGTTTCAAGACAGAGGCAAAACTTTTTGTCGCTGGTCGTTACTAAGGGTCATGACTGCTGGAGTTACTGTCTGAGATGTCTTCACCGACGGTGTAATCGAAGGTTTCGTGACTTTATTGTTGAGTTGGCCCAAATTACTTTGAGTTTCAGTTTTAGAATTTGTAGTGCCATTGTTAAATTGTTGTTCTTGGTTACCTACTTCACTTCTGGCTAAAGATGAACATTTTGTCTCTGCAATGAACAAGGAAATAGCACTACCCATCAGTTTTGTGGAAAAGAGAGAAGAAAAAAAGAAAAAGAAAGGGAAAAAAAAAACACAAGGAAATATTTGCATTCTAACACAAAATAAAATGATCTGATAAGAGTGCAGAACAAATGTTTTTTTTTTTATTTATGGGCAGAGACCAGAAAGTTAGAAATAAGAATGATGCTAGAAATATATCTCAAAAAGCATGTAAAAATGACAGGCTCAACTTTCATAGAACGCCCACGGCGTAAACACCCGTTATTGATCGAGGTCCTATAGGATAGAGTGTACTTTTGCAAGAAAATCCATTTTGAATCCCAAAGGAAACCCTATCTGTCTACAGAATCTAAAGTTTAAATATTGTGTTTGTGCGTGTGTGGTGATGGTGGTGGGGGAGGTTTTCTTGTTCGATCTTATAAATCATCAGACTTGAGGAATATTCAAGAAAGAAATCAAATAAATTTTAGTGAATGGAAAAACATATTGCAACTAGTTCAAGAAATTTCTTTTTGGAGTTTCCTGCACGAGACAAGTTAAACCTCTCAGGATGCTTCATGTTGTTTTGTTGGTTATCTTATGTAGTCTAAAGATTAAAGGGAAGCAGACATTCAAACTTACCTTTTATTTCTCCTAAAGTGATGAGTCTATTAAGACAATCCCTAAACTTTGTAAGGACGATCCTCTCCTGCTCTGCATAGACCTCTGACGTGTCTCGTCCATGAGGCAGTTGTGAAGAGGTGCTGCAGCCAGGACCCATTAGTCTATTGGGAGAAGCAGCAGCCATTAGCATCGTATCTTGCTCATCGCACATCAAAGCTAAAGTTCCAGGAGACATGGGTGCACCCTTTGGCACATCTCCACCGTCTGAATTGGAATCATCGGGGGTGGTTTTATCAGTCTGGTTTGCACTCGAACGATCATCGGCTGCAGATTTCTCATCAGATGCATCTTTTTTCTGCCCATCTTGAGTGGATGATGCAACAGAAGTTTCCGTCTGGCCGTCTGATTGCTTTTCTGTAGCACTTGTTTGGTCTGGATAGTGAAAAAGAAGATATTTTCAAAAGGTCCATTCAACAGCTTTTTGCTGAACTTCTTAAAAGACCTAAGATCCTAACCAACGTACTATGAATTGAATAATAAACGAAACAAAAATAGAGGTGGAGAGACTTGAGCGGATAAAATCATAATACCTTGAATTGTCTTGGCAGCTTCACTTGACAGCACAACCAAAACAGAGCAAAGATCCTTCAAATCTTGTGATTGAATGATGTCAGCCATTAAAGACCTTCAACAATTACATACGTCAGTCCTAAGTCCAAGAATATGGCCAATATTACATTAATTTGAAGTGATTATACCTATATGTAAACTTTGAAGGCCCCAACACTGACGGGCTTCCAACACCAGCAATAGGGAAGGACGGTAGCGGAGGAGCAGTGGCTCTAATATAATTTGCCTGCTAAGTAGAGTAAACAAAAACATCACTATCAGTACAAGAGCAGTCCCATTAGCACAGCTTCTTGTGAAAAGAATTATAAAGTTATTTTCTTTTGCCTTGAGATTCTACAAAATTTCTACATGATGTTGTCTTATAATTATAGTAAATGATTAGGTCCACCTGTTGGAATGGCCCTGGTCGATGAGCGGATATGTCTTTGGCTGTTGGTCCAAAGTAGAGTTCTTGACCTTTCCTTTTCTTGGATACAGGAGGTGAGGCATAGCCAGAGGAGCCAATAGCTCCAGTTATGGCAGCATTAGCTGCCTGTTGAATGAATGTCATGTTGCTACCATGGTCTCCATGGAAAAGAGCTTGTCTCTCTTCACTTCCCTCAAAATTCTTGCAATCCATGCATTTACAGTTTTCCGAACAGAGAATGTTAGCCTGGAAACACTCGCAATATTTTTTTAGACAACCCGATTTCTTGCAGTGGCATCCCTTATTGTGCTTACCCAATATCAACAACTCCCCCGCCTCCTCCTGCATGAATTCAAAACAATCCATCGGGCATATCATCAAGTTCCACAGAAGACATGTATGCATATTTGATGTCATGCCACTCGTTTATAAATTATACTATGTGTAAATACTCCTTGCAATACCACTTGTTCTATCTACATATATAACTAGAAGTGCCAATGAATTTAAATGGTAAAGTCCAGAGGGGTTTGGCAAGCAAATAATATAATGCCATTTCACTTAAGCCTATATTGGATGCATAAAATATTTTAAACAATCAAGACCCAAAGGATTGCACAAAAATTCCCATATAATACCATTTCTCAAAAGTAAAGGTAAAACCACTGCTTCAGAAAAGTAAATAACTGCGTCTGCAACTTGCAGTACAAGCTTCGATATGAACAAAAGGTAAAGCTGTGGTATATACAAAAGGTTGAACAGTTGTTATTTAAAATACTGCCATACCCTGCTGTCCCGTATCCCATGAGGGCTGCTCGCAATTTTTGGTCGAAATGCATTTGGATTACGCTCTAATGTAGCTTCAACTGCTTCTCTTCTAGCAGCATCATTCTCAACATTGTTATAACAATTGATGCAGTTGCAACCATCACAGTATATTCCAGAAGCAAAGCATTCACAGTACCTGCTCAAATTGGTGGGCAAATTACTCTTTGTTAACAAATAACGATAATTGACAGCAATACATTCCAAATGATTTATAAACACAATAATTTTCTAATTCAATCTAGTTATCAATTTTCTCGTTGAGGAAATGATAAAACAAAGAGTCAAGAAGCAACAGAAGATATTATAAATTATAACATCTGCTATGGCCTTCACCAGAAGCCATAGTTTGCCACCGAACTGAAACCTCCAAAAGATGCAAATATAATACAAATGAAAAATAGTATTGATGAAGCCTGAAACATACTAGCAAACAATGAAAAATGTAGAGCAAAAAAAAAAAAAAAAAGCTAAATAAGGAAAATTTTCTCAACAACGTAAAATCTTGTGTTACCATATACAAGCGTACATGACCATCTACTATATCAGTCATCAGTGTCTATCACAGAAATTCCGGAGTAGAGCAGAAAAATGTAAAATGTATTTGTCAGAAGCTTGACGAATAATGAACTTACAATTTTAGACACCGCGAATGTTTACAGTTACACTGTTTTTGCTTCTTAGGAGTACTGTCTTTAGCTTCGATAGCAGGTCTTGCTCTTGACATTGGTGATTCTGGTTTCCTATTTAAGAATAAAGTAACCTCCATAAATAATAAGATGGCTAAACGCTGAAGTTACTAACCGAAAAATTTCTATATAGCGTGTATGAAAATTTAAGTGATGGAGAACAGCAACATCAATACCCACAAACCTCTCTAGATACAACAGTTTCACATTTCAAATTCAAATGATAGAATTGTACATCTTAAAGTGAATCCACAACCTGAATCATCCAGTGAAAGGATTTCACATGAAATTAGTCGAATTAAGCAATATCTCATAATCCTAAAAAGACAAGGCGTTTGGATGAGTTCCCTATTTACAAAATTGGATTGTTCTTCCATGCCAACAGCTCCAATGGCCAAGGATTTTTATTCTAATCTATGACTGGACATTAAATTAAGAGAACGAGTTTATAGAGACTTACACAGCTCGTACTGACGAATGAGGCGCCAAAGGTGCGATCGACGCCGCCACCATCTGCGTCTGCGGCTTTGGATGAGCTGGCGGAAGATTCTGAGCAACTAATGGAGCCTGTGACTGTGAATGCGAGTTTGAATGAGATTGAGGATTCGAGGCCCCTCCATAGCCGGTGA
Source organism: Cucumis cinereus (assembly GCA_037974625.1). Lineage (NCBI taxonomy): Eukaryota > Viridiplantae > Streptophyta > Magnoliopsida > Cucurbitales > Cucurbitaceae > Cucumis > Cucumis cinereus. Next base: position 15,162,321 of record JBBPDJ010000019.1, read on the forward strand.
AATCGAGCTGCCTAGCTAGCTTCTTAGACGGAATATCCGATGAAGAAGAATTACTCAAAGTTGCACCATCTGATTGAGCCTTCTTCTGAGACGCACCCACGGAATCTTCTTCCCCCATCAAATTCAAATCCTTAATTTCAATAATCTCGCCACTATTCCAAATTTTCCGTAAAAAAGGAAAATCAAACTCGAAGAATCAATCAACTCTTGAATTCAAAAATGAAATTCCAGAAACCAACTTCAAAATCGTCCAACTTCCGGATCCAAATACCAATCAAAACGCCACCAGATAAAATTATGCTTTTGAAGCTCAAATATTAAGCTGAAACTCAACAACAAGAAACCAAAATCAGAAAAAACCTTCGCCTTCACGTAAAAAAATCACAGAGAAAGCAAAAAACAGAGAAGAAAAATTGAATTATTTAGGGTTTTTTTTTTTTTTTGAACTGTGAATTGAAGAGAGCTCCGAATGAAAGAGGAAGGATAGGAGCGAAAAAGGCCTTTTGTTCTTCTTCTTTCCTCCCTCTCTCTTCCGAGATTTTGAAATTTCAATTTTGTAAATATTGAACGGTGAGATCAAAACCTGTAGTTAAATCTAACGGTGGAAACAATTCGATATGATCCAACGGTGTGAATTCATAGAAGCGAGCCTTGAATAGGTTTTGGACCGTTAGATTCTGGGGGATATTGATTTTCGACAAAATTGTCGAGAGCAATGATCCAGTATTTTCCACATGCAAATTACAGAGCCATTAATATTTCGCCACGTAAAAAATCCCCACAAGATATTACTTCAGGGACACGTGGGTGTATCTGATTGGGTGAATAAAGTGAGAAAATGTGAGGAAAAAAAGAGGGAATTAGTCCAAGATTCCATTCAATAAAGAAAGAAAATAAAACAAATTTGGCGCTAAATAGACCATCAGAAGCTGTTGGACAGCCTATTAATTTTATTATTTCACTTATTCAAAATTTAAACCTTTTCCTCGTCTTAATAATTCATATACTTTCATAGATTTCAAGGGAAATATATACATATATGTATATACATAAATATTAGAGGATAAATAAATTTGTTGATGCAAGATTCTAGTTCATGCACAGTGAGTCGAGTTGTAGAGGACGACTAGTTTAATGAATTGTGACCTGCTAGCAAAAAATATTGCACATAAGTATGGTGTTTGTCCAACACTAACATAAGTAAGATATAATACGTCACATAGAGTTCGAGTCAGAGGTATGAACTAAATAGCTCGTTAGATGTGAAACACATCTTTTTATATAGTGTTGAAGGATTGTCCTACCACATTGATGAGAAATTATTCATGAAGGCATCAAAATGTGATTGGTAACTTTGCATTGTCAAACTTATCAAAGATATATTGTAAAAGCATTTTTTTTTTACATCTGATAATCATTACGAGACTGACATATCTTTAAATCTGCATCCAATGATTATTAGAAGACAATCACGTTGTGACAGCTTCATTGAATAGTTTGTTCATATTAACAAATTTAGCTAGTTACATTTGTCAAACTATCCTCCATTCTTATATGTCATTTTGTTAGTATGACATTTGAAGTATATATATACATTGTTAAAGATCTAAATTAGTTCCCTTATGACAACTTAAAAGCTTAATCGATACAATTATAAATTTCACCATATGTTTTTCAAACGAAAACTAAAGAACTATGTAAATTTGCCCACTTTCAAAAATTCAAAATATAAATTGATACAATTATTAGTTTAAGGCTTGTTTGTATAGCTTCTATTCGTTTTACGAGTGTGTAATTTGTAAAGGTGTAGTATAGACATGTTTAAGAGTGATTTTAAAAGAATTAAAAATCACTTTTTTCTGGTTCTAAACCCTCTCCTCTCTCCTCTTAAATATGTACATGGTTCAAAAGAACGATTCTCCAACCACTATTATGTATTCATATAAAGTTTATTAGTTACACAATCTAAAATAAGAAAATTCACACAATCAACGAGCTCAATTTATTCACTCGGTGTACAACACCAGCAATCTAGCATGCAAGCAAAAAACTTCCTTTCTCATTTCCATAATATTTGAAGCCTACTTGTACAAATCTCGACCAATCTATCAAGACAAGCATCTAATCCTGCTGCATTTAATTGTCGTACTTGTCGAGAAGTAAAAAAGGAAGTTACAGATTGATCCCAGAAAGCATGAGGGGCAAGATTCATACACATAATTAGCTATTATCTTACCCTCTCAACCTGAGAATAAGAAGAAAGGAACAAATAACAATAGAGCAAAAACTTGAAAATATGTCAATTTTCAAGAAAAAAACATAAAGCATAAACACAAGACGAGGAGCCACAGTCATGGCCAGCCCAGTTTGGCAGACACAAAAACAAGACTTGAGGTCCTTGGAAAGAAAGGGAGGGGAGAGAAACTCACATCTTTGTTTGTGCAATTATACACAAATTACATTAACAGACAAGACATCCTTCAAGAAGGACGTCGGGATGACTATTCCGACAACTGAGTTCTCCAAGCTTTTGGTGTTTTAAGAAGGAAGACTGATGAGCGATTATGGTATCGTAGGATAATAAATAGCCTAATTGGGATTCAGATACAACATTCTTCAAGAAGGGTATCGGAATGATCGGCCGACATTTTTGGTAAGATCAAGTATGGGGAACGATAGTGGTCTTGTAGGATAAGATATGGCTTGATTACAATGCACCATTTACCAAGGAAGCTTTTCCTTATAAGCAATGAGTACTAACTGAAACAAAGTATAGTTTCAAATATTAAGGAATACCTGAATCACCGTGGCTCAATTAAATTGTATGGAGTAACCAGTGGCATTGGTGGTAACATTCATCGGGCCGAGTTCATCCATATCAGAATCTGATTCGTTGTAGTCGTACCATCCTGCAGGAGAATCCTCATCTTGTCCACTTTTGGTTGAAGGAACATGAAGCTCAGACAAGGGAACGGGAAGTGGCTCCTCGGTGAAATACTTATCTTGTAGCAATTCCATAGCAGTCGCTCGATTAGCCGGGTTGTAACAAAGAAGTCTTTTAACAATAGAAATTTCATCAGAAGAACAGTTGGGAAGACATGCTTCTAAACCGATTGGCTTTTCGATTGTGTTGAATGATATAATCTGAAAATCAGGAAGTTCGGAACAACCTGGCCATGACTCTTCAGTCAAGTTGCCTAGAGTAGCAAAAATTCTGCTCATTTGATCTATATCAGCAGTTCCTGGAAAAAGGGGTTCCAATGTAAAAAGTTCTGCAAAAACACAGCCCAATGACCACAAATCGATCTCCAAACCATAGCTTGTAGAGCCATAGAGTAATTCAGGGGCTCTGAACCAGCGAGTACCAACACATGAAGTAAGAGAACCGTGTCCATCATCTGCTGGAACTCCCCCTTCCATTTCATAAGCATATGATGAACCTTTAAATGGATCATCATCAAGATCACTTGTGGTACATGTTGCTAAGCAAGAAGTATCTCCATCATAAGTATATGTTTCTTTGTCAAATTCATTTGCTGAATTTTTTGCTTTCAACTCATCTAAAACTCTAAAATATTCCTCTTTGCTAATTGGTTCTTGCACTTCAGTTCTATTACCCTCTCGAACCGAACTTTCTGTTCCGGGAAAAACTGCAGATGGCTGAGAAGAAGGTACTTGATCTGAAGAGTTGATCTCACATGGTTGAGAGATCTCATTCGATTCAACATAATCAGGCTCCATGAGTATCCTTGCCTGAAACCAACATCAAACTCATTCTTTTAGGAACGCCGAAACCAATATCAAGCTCAGCTCCTATAAATTCAAAACATGAAGGAAATAGGAGAACAGCATCAAGTAAAATTCAGTATCATGAATCTGAGCTAGAACTTGGTATCAAGAAAATTCATAAACCTTCAACACGAACAGATAAATACTACATTTAAACAAAATTCATTTCAGAGTACTTCTCTCAAAATTCTGTGGTGAACATTCTAAAGCAGAGCTTTTTAGAAACATTCAACCTGCAACTAACGAGTTGAATGGATCGTTCACAGTGATTCCTCAAAATAACGATCTAAATTTGAGGAGTAGAGTGTGTACAGAATCTCCACATTCGATTATATTTCCCTTTAACTTTGATTTCTCGTCATCTAAACAGATTATGTAATATGCACGCTGTAATTGTATGCAGATCTTAGTCGAAAAAGAAGATTAAAAGAGAATCACCTGTCCAAAATCGGCAAGTTTGAGCATGCCATCATCAGAGATCAACAAATTGCTAGGTTTCAAATCCCGATGCACGATCATATTCCTATGACAAGCATCAAGACCACTCAAAATCTGGATCATCCATCGCTTCAACTCCCCAACCGCAAGCCCACGCCCAGATTCTACACCATCCGATCCTCGCTTCTTTGCCTCTGCTATAACGGTGGCCAAATCCGTTCTCATAAACTCGAGAACAAGCACGGCATCTTCATCCTCCCGCCAAAAGTACTCGTGCAAAACGACGATATTAGGCGAACCTTGAAGGATTTGAAGAGCCTCGATTTCGCGGAACGCCGACTGATAATCGTGGATCTCCTTCAAGGCGACGATGACGCCATCGGAGAGCCGCCGTGCACGGTAAACATCGGAATAAGCCCCTGATCCGACGCGCTCGAGGATCTCGTACTTGTGGATGATATCTGGCCGAGAGTGGATGCTCCAGCTCTTGGCCGATGAAGGTTCCATTTGCGAAGGATTTTGGAGATTGTGTGTGTTCTAGGGTTTTTGAAGATAGGGGTTATGGAAATTCCTTTACAGTTTACAGTTATTCTCCGCCGGACGGTGAAAAGGACTAGACGCCGGACGGTGAACAAACGAAGCCAATTGCCAAGGCCGCCGAGATTATTTTATAATTTAAAATACACATATAAAAAAAATCATCTTAATATTTATTAATTAAAATGTTTAATTTTAATCTCTATATTTTCAATAAATTTTAAATCTAGTCATGATACTAGCATTTGGAAACTTACTCACTTGATCTTTGGTATTGAAATGATTATTATTGTTTAATCAATTTAAATAAATATTAATTTTGAAGAAATAATATTAAACTTTATTAAGAGTATGAAACTAAAATCCATTTAAATGAACATTAATTTAAATTAAACAAATCGAAAAACGTAATAACCGAGATGGTATTTTAACTTATGTTATAAATTCGTAAATGTTTGAAATAACTAAAATGACCTACTTTACTTGACTAAAACTCAAAAGTTACGTTATTTTGCAGCTTAAAAATAGTTTCAAACAATTAAGATATCTATTTTGATTAAAAAGTTCAAATTATGCATCTCTAATTTAACAAGGTGAACTAAACTAACTTAAAGAAAATTTACATGAACCCGTTCAAGAAAAAAAAAATTAATCAAGCGTATAGAGTCTCAAATAGTTCCATACTTTTACAACGGGCAGTACTTAGATGCAACTGAATAACTTATAAAAAAAATATTTGTTAAATTGCGACGTTACAATTTTTAATAGCAGTAAAAAAAAGCTACACAATAAATAGATACAGCCTAACTGCACCTAAACCAAGAAGGTATAAAAGCAGCGGCTTTTCAAGATATTACATTACATAGGAAGCCCAAGGCTTAACCAAGTAGGACCCTTTACATTCAAATCAGTTGAACCAAACATGAGACCCTTTTATGGATTTGGGAGTTTCAACATAGAGAGAAAAAGAAAATTACTTTTTTAGAAAAAAAAACTCATCTGATGTAACCTCTCATTTTCACCCTGTCCAAAAATGGTGGAACAAATCAAACCCTCCATTAATTAAAGGAGAAAAGCGAAAATCTTCCATTGGCAAAGGAATCCATGGAAAGTGGTTCAAGGACTTTCACCCCTAATAAAGTAATGTTATAACGGGTCTCGTGCAAGTGTTTCTTATAGAATAGATGTGCATTATAGAAATGAATCAAAAGATTGAGAGTGGCTGGGCATTTTTAAGCATAACAGCAAAAAGGCTACAATATATACCCTTAAGTTCTTGAGAGAATGAACAATTCCCTCCAAATTTTTCAAGTTGTGTGCAAAATGGAGATCAACATGCCCTTCTCTACCACTACAATTAAACTAGTGAAAACCACAGAACAGATTTAACAAATACATAGAGAGGAGGATTAGCTGTTGGAGCAAGCTCGAAATGGAACGAGTTACAACACCTCCATGAAATAGGATTACTTGGGCATTGTTGCAGCACATCGTGTTCTAGGCAGCACAACCTCCACAAATGATTCTCCTGCTATGGTTTTATATGTATCAATGACATAATTACACAATTTTGTAATCGCAAAAGTATCACAGATATTTGGGATACTTACGTGAACGAGCAGCCCGATCCTCGACGCCTTTTCTTCCTCGTGACCTCTCTTCTCCTCGGAGGTTGCAGAACAACTTTAATGGCAGTATCAAATACAGCTTTGACATTCTAAAGAATCAACCACAAGGTCCAGTTAGACATTGTTCATCCAAGTACATTATCATTTTTTTCTCTTTTTTTAATTGGGATAATCATGCAGCTAATTAAAAACCAGCCTTCAAAAGAAAAACATTATAATCTCCACAAAAATCACAACATATTTCTATGTTGTCTTGTCTACCTGCTGTGTCTTAGCACTGCACTCAATGTAAGCTGAAGCACCAATTTGTTTTCTCAGCTCCTCACCCTGCTTGTTAATGTTAAAGTTCACAAAGTTGACCTTCTCTTTATAGTTCACATTGGAGAAGAAAAAAGAAGCAAGAATAGGGAAAGCAAACCTGAGAAGATGTAATGACATCATAACCCATTTGTTCATTAGCATATCGTCGGTCCTCACGGAGATCTAAACAGAATGGAGACAAATTTTCTCAATATTGTTTGTGGATTTACACAAATGAACATTAATAAAACAAAATGTTACATCAAATAATTGATGAATTACTTTTGCTACCTACCGAGCTTCGTTCCAACTAGAATGATTGGAACATTGGGTGCAAATCTACGCAGTTCAGGCATCCACTGAGAAATCAAAATGAAGCAATATTGTTAAACATTACACTCTAACCAAACGAAGCAATACAGTACTTTGTTTCTCATGTTGGTTTGTTTTAATATAAAGTTTAGAAGCCTGCTTTAGGGTTTTTTTAACAAGAAGAAGCAGTTCAGCTAGTCATCCTTGAGCAGACTTTTGGTTAACTATTCCTGGAAGTTTTTGTCATCAGAAGTTGTTATTTCAAATGGCCTACTCTTCAACTTAGTTGTCCTTTGGGTGGTTTCGAGATAGTTCAACTCTTTCATTTTGTCCTTTTGAGATGAATCTTCTTCAAGCATTTCATTTGTATCGGCAGTTTTCTTTGATGCATTTCATTTTGTCCTCTTGAGATGCATTTTCTTCAAGCATGTACTTCTTTCCTTAAAGTTGGAGATTCAAATTCTCATCCATCCACATTTGTTGTACTCCAAATTTTGTACTAAAAAAGTAGCCCTATTTAGTTAGTTCAGTTGGTTTGGACCATACCATAGTAATTAGTTAAATTTTGGCTATTTTGGTGGATTTAGCGGTCAGTTGTGATCCATTTCTCTATTAAAATTAGTTGATTTTAGTGTCAGATTTCAAATTGTATTGAACCCGTAGGTTACTGAATTTAGCCAAAAAATAAGCTAAACTGACTCTAATACCAAGGTGCCTAAACTATCAAATCAATACCTTCTTGAGGATATTTTCATAGCTGGCTCTACTAATTAATGAGAAAGCTAGAACAAACACATCTGCACCTCTGTAACTCAAAGGCCTTAGCCTGCTATAATCTTCCTGGCCTTCAAAACAAAGGACAAATAATAAATTAGATAATAGCTCAGTAAAGTAGATAAAAAGCCTGACTCTAGACTCATCATCAGTGGAATAAAAAAGAAAGCCCTTCTTATTCAAGGGGTTCATAACTACCTGCAGTATCCCATAATCCCAAATTGACAATGTTCCCATCCACAGATACATTGGCACTGAAATTGTCAAACACTGTGGGAATATAATCCTGCCAAAAAAACCACCAATATTAATAGAGAGGAGTCTAGGTTCAGCTGCTCAAGCTTAGTGTTTAAGTACTTTCAAGTTCCAACTAATATTGAAAGAAAAAATAGGAGAAAACCACCAATGTTGAGAGAGACACAGAGAAAGCTCCAGTTTCAACTGCTCGAGCTTAATGATTATGTACTTGCAGTTGCAGCTTATATTTGAAGAAAGAGAGAAATTGAAGTGGGAGAAAACTACCAATGTTGAGAGAGAGAGAGAGTTCCATTTACTAAAGAAAATGGCCATTTAAAAGGGAAAAAAACTCATCGATATGAATAGAGAGTCCATTTCCAACTGCTGTAGCTTAGTGTTTATGTACATGCAGCTCATATTTGAAGAAAATTGAAGGAAATCATCAGTGTTTAGAGAGAGGGGGAGCAAGAACTCCATTTTCAACAGCTAAAATTTGGATTTGAAGCTCGAATTCAGAAAAAGAGAGAGCAACTCCATTTTTAGGTGCTCAAGCTTAGAGTCTAGGGGAGAATCACCCAAATTAAGCGAGATAGAGTCTAGGAGAACTACATTTTCGACTGCTCACGCTCAGTGTAATGCACTTACATTCTTGCAGCTCAAATTCAAACAAAATGGAAGAAAATCTTCCATGAATAAAGGGTGTTAACACTAACAAGAATTTAAAAAGCTAGAAAACAAACTCATAATCTGACAGATTACTAGGCAATAAATGAACTAAAATAAAACATGAAACAGAATTTCATAAAAGAGCCCTCACAGTGGGGAACTTATTGCTAGTGTAACAGATAAGCATACAGGTCTTCCCAACCGCTCCATCTCCAACAGTAACGCATTTAATGAACTTAGAAGCACTCATCTTCCAAAACCCACCAAAGAAAAACAAATTTCCTCAAAACCCACTTTGCAGAATCAGAATTAGAAGGGTTTGAAGGAAATGGGAAAACGGGTTAAAGCAGGAAGAAGGATTCGGAATGTAACAATGGCGGAAATGGGGAAAAGGGATTTGGTTTTAGAGTGAAAAGGGCCTTTTAAGTATACTGAAATTTCTTCATTTCTTTCGAGAGAGAAGTTTTCAATTTCAAACCTCAGAGACAAAGGTTTTGAAATGCACAAAACGAGAGTCTTTTTTGGTGTGTGGGAATGGTAGCTGAGTGGATGGGTGAGATGGGTCCCTCTGGTTCCTGTCGCTGCAGCCATTAATGGCGTCCAACCACACAATTCGAGCTCTTGAAATGGTGCATTTATCAATTCCCGCTCACTCACCTTCCCGTCTAACCCATTGGCTTTGGGTTTTGTAAAATATTGAATACTTTGAAAATTAGCACTATAATCAGCAAAATTAATTAAAGTATAACCAAATATTATCATAGATGTTACTAAAAAAAATGTTTTTAAAAATACAAAGACAAAAAGTAACACAAAACTCAAAATAAAACCAGCAAAAGGACATTTTTAACCTTGATCATTGCTCGTTCTTCTTAAACAAATTATTTTACTTTTAAAATGTTCAAATTTGGTGTATCTAACTACAATAAATATTAAAATCATTTCATAATATTAATTTGTATTAACTTTCGTACGAAAAAAGGTACAAACTAGTATTTCTCTCTATAAAAATTAGAACATATTTTGGATGGAGCATTTTCTTGAATATGTTAATTTGTAAATTTATGTTTTAAACTATAGCATTTTAAAAATGCCTATAAAATCAATGAATTTTAATTTTTCGTATTATAAATAAACTAGATAGAAACACAATTTAAGAATTAATTCATATGTGAAATTAAAAAAAAAAAAAAAAGATGAAATAGGTCAATTATATAACATCCACAAAATTGAAAATTTACAAATTTACTGCACAAAATAAAAAACTTAAAAAGATTATAAGATATTAAAGATTATTAAATTACTGCGCACATAATTCAAAGCTAAAAAACTTATTAGACGCTTATATAAACTCAACGATAAAATAGGTACGACTCGTAAAATTACATATAATGCAACAAGAATTTTATTATTATTTTCTCAGTTTGATTAAAAAAATACTTCAAATTAAGAGTTATTACTCGTTTTAATATCTTAACTTGAACATAACTCCATCAATCAATGACGTATTTTATTATTATCGATCAATAATTTAAAATTTATATGTAAAAATGATGGTCGGGAAAAGAAAAGAAAACAAGATTTAAAAAACGACTTCTAAATTCTGTAAACATAATAAGTTATTTATTTATTTATAAAAATTAAGTTAAATTTCTAAATATTAGTAATTTGCATCAAGTGAGCGGGAAGCTGTCAACTCATTCTATTCTAATACTTTGGATAAATGTGACCGTTGGTTAAGTTGACCGACATGTCCATCATATTCAAAATCTCCATATGTTTAATATATATTATTTTAAATAATAAAAATTCTAAACAATATTTATAAATATATCAAAATCTACCCGTGATAGATGTATGTCATAATACAAATAAACAAAAATAGTAATCTATCGAAGTTTATTGTAGATATACGGTGTTATTTGGTAAATATTTTGATTCATTTTGTATATTTTAAAATAGCTCGTAAAATAATAATAATTTTTAAATACTTTTTTAATAATGGAAGTTTGTAATTTGTTTAAAAAGCAATCAATATTTAAAAGTTTTATTAATAATCTTACAATTTAAAGAATAAGAATAAAGTTATTGTTAGCTTCCCACATAAATTGTTAGTAGTACTACTTGTTTAAAACATAATTTGAGTTTAAAATTTTATTAGTGTCTTCAAACTTTAAATCAAATTAAAAAATAAATTTTAAAGGATATTTGGCATATCGACTTTATAGGTTTAGGTCGATATTATACCCGTCAACTTCAATAATATTTACATATTTTTACATTCATCGATAATCTTCATTTTACAATTCCACACTTCAACCATGATCTTCATATGGTTGCAACAATTTATTTATTTATGTCCATTGCGAGATTCTAAAATAAAACTCGTAGATACATTATATATATTACAATACAAATATTTCGTTTGGAAATCATATCAGGTTTTTTTAATTATGTTTTTTTTTGTCTATTAAAAACAAAAAACTATATATGTTTGGTAACTTATTAGAAAACAAAAACCTTATCTTTTTCATTTTCAATTTTTCTTCCTAATTTAAAAAAAAAACAAATTTATTGTTTTAAAATAAAAAAAGTGAATTAGTTACCAAACACACAAATTTTTTAAAAAGTAAAAATAAAAAATAAAAAATAAAAAACTGAATGGGTTACAAAATGGGTCATCAATAATTTAATTTCCAACACAATTTTTTAGGAAAGTTGTTGTAAATAATAAAATTGGTGAAAGATATTTACAAATATAATAAAATTTTATAGTTTACGATGATAGACATTTAGAGATATTTTATTAGTGTATATCAATTATAGATTATAAAATTTTTTTATCAGTGTCTATCAGCATCTAAAATTCTATCCGTGTGTATCACATTTGCTATATTTGAAAAATATCCCTAAATTTTAAAAATTTTAATTAAAACTAGGAGCTTTTTTGTGGCATATATTCGTTACTTAAAAGACAAAAAAAGGAAATACCAATTTTTTATTTTATTCTATTTTGGGCAAAAGAAAAGAGGAGACATCCTTTTACACTATAGAAGATGGAGAAGAATCTAAGAGGACAAAGTCGTGAGTTGTAGAGTGGTACACTACAGGATATCCTTTGCCTTTAAGCGCCTAAATTAGGGTTATCAACAAACGGATTCATCAAGATTCTCTCCACCCAACGATGAAGCTCAAGCAATTAGAGTCCTTACTCAGTGAAATTCAACAGTTCTCCAATCCAAAGGTTTTGATTTCTTCTTCCCCCTTTTTTTCTTTGTTTTCTTTTACACATCTGTTCAATCAACACTTCATTTTTCCTGCAGATTCAGCTGGAGCAGTACCCTACTGGACCTCACATTGCTTCTCGCATGTTGTACACCGTATCTCTCTTCCCTCTTCTTTCCCTTTTGCTTTAATCTATGTTTTTTTTTCCATCTTCTATAGCCCACGATTATGAAACGATTAAGATCACTTTTGTCATGTTTATAAGTACATATTTAATTACTCCAAATTGATTCATTACATAGTTATACGTTTTTAGACGCATTTTCATACTGTTAACGTAGATTTTTGAGTTTTTAAAAGTTGTATATAATTGTGATTTTAACTACTTTAGAATCACTCCCGAATATGTCATAAGTCGCCACGGAACCCAATAGATGGAATATGGGAAGCTTGGTTTTTTAAGTGGTTTGATGTTCCCTCTCACTTATGGGTTTGAAAATTCGTAGAAGACCCACCTAGTAGAAATCAATATTAATTGGACATTACTACTACTTTGAATGTGGAACTTTCTGCTTTAATATGATCTGGAACCTAAAAATAAGCTTAAAGGAACGGTTGATTTGACCATCCATAGTGTGCTGAGTGGTTAGATTACTTGGTTATTTGATTGAAAATCAAGTTGTTTACTCAAGAATGGATCATCTGTTTTTGCTAAATAGTATCTTTTTAAGTTTTATCATTACATATGAATCATATAATGATTCATTACTATAACGATTGTAAAGTTCAAATTTATACCTGTTTGCAGATTTCAGATATCGGGACTTTCTAGTTTTCTTTTACTATTAGTATTTAACTTCCCAGCCAACACCATGAGTTGGAGCCTGGCCTGATATATTACTTTAATCCCTGTTTGGATAATTGATAAGGAGCTCCCCTTCCTTCGTTTTCTTGTTGGATCTCTAGTTAATATGGTCGTATCTTGGTGTAAATGCACCCTCTCTTCCATTACCCATAGCTTTTCCTCCCTACTCTCCAAATGTAGATTTTCTTGTAATATACCACAAGGGGTTAAGAAAAAGTTGATAACTTTTTTTGTCTAATTATATGAAGCATGGGTGGATAAAGAATGATTCGTTTTGAACCATAGATGTCTTTCACAACCAACTATAGCAATGAATATAATCAATTATATATTTTTTAATCACAGTCCCAGAAAAGTGATGGAGCTTTATCTGGCATACATTTCTTTGTTTATTACATATTTGTTTTATGTAATCATAGTTTATGACATGGGTCCTTCATTGAAACTTTATCAGGCAGAGAATTCTTTTGGAGATGTTACTGGCAAGGTAGTGGCTGATTTGGGTTGTGGTTGTGGTACATTAGGAGCTGCAGCCGCAATTTTGGGTGCAGAGTAAGTAGCATTTCCCCCCTGTTCCTCTCTATTTTCTGTTGGTTTATTACTCTTTTAGTTTCGGTTGCAAATAAAGATTTTCATTTCCATGGTTGAAAGTTATCAATCTTTTTCTGACTATAAGGGAAGTAGATAAAATGTTGTTATTCAGCATAAATTTGATTTTAACCATACCAATTCTTCAAATCTTACAATTCTTGGACAGACATGTTACTGGAATTGACATTGATCCCGATTCTCTTGAAATAGCGTCTTCAAATGCAGAGTATCTTGAGGTTCTATCTTTTGACTTTATGTATGACTGTCATGTGTTGGATTGGGATGCTTTGGATTGTCTTCGTTGCACTTGTTTTTTTGAGTTGATCGTTGAAAATTGCAGTTGGAAATGGACATGGTTCAGTGTGATGTGAAGAACTTGGGATGGAGAGGTAACACACTGAAATACCATGCTTGCTAAGTTTAAATGCTTTTCACTCCCATCGTGCACCTGCTTACTCGTAGACATGTTGCTCTAATTTTTGACAAAAGTATGTACAGAAGAAAATTGTATATCCTATCTGTGTAATAATTCAACAACGCGATGAACTAGGGGTCGGTGTGAAAGTTGGTTTGCCTTAGTTTGATGGAATTGGGCAGTATCGGTATTTTATGCAAGAAATCTAATAGCTATTGTCGCCTCGTGTATTATTCAATTCTCTTTGAATTTGTTTATTGTTTGATTCACTTCATGATATTATTGTTTGTTCACGACCGTTTTAGAAATTGGTTCGTATTATCTGTATCAAAAGATTTAATGAATTCACGATGTTGCACGGGTCATTATCACCTATAGATGTTTTATGTCTTTAGATGGATGGTGATAAAACAAAAGTGTTCAAATTCAGTTTTCATCAGTTTCCTGGGGTACTATTTTCTTTGATCCAACCTTTTGTAAAGTCGAGACTTCTTTGAGCTTATTTTTCTTATTGACATTAAACACATCCGGCATATGGTCAGGTCGGGTTGTTGATACAATTGTAATGAATCCTCCATTTGGAACGCGACGTAAAGGTGCAGATATGGAGTTCCTTTCTGCAGCTTTGAAGGTAATTACAGTTCTATTTCTGACTGAGATGCTCAAGTACATATGTAAAATATTTTCTCATGATTCGTATTCTTTGAAATTTCTTTTCAGCATGCGTCCAAAGCCGTTTATTCTTTGCACAAGACCTCAACAAGAGATGTAAGTTCACATGTTCAAACTCAATGCAATAAGAACTCTGCAGGGTCACTAGGTCTGGGTTTGCATTATCTTGTCCGTCCTGTTCATTCAAAGGTTACTAAATGTAATGAAACGAATACACTGGAAGACTATTGACTGTTCTTTTAACTCTGAAAGCGTATTTGTGCAGCTCACTTTATGTAATATTTCCATTTTCCCAATTGGAGCATTCCTCTCTATTTTCATTTACTACTTTTTAAGCATTGGATAGGAAATATACTTCACAGATTGTCAGATACCTTAGTTTTGATACCGTCTTTTCCCTTAAACCAACGTTTTCTTGTCCCCATATAAGAGTATGATAGCAATGCTATTAAAGGTTTATTAGTAATTAGCCACAAAAGTTGTTAGGTTCTTTGGTTATTAATAGAGGAACGGGGAAGGGAGTACTCAGACGGCATAGGTTTAGTGCCAATTGGCATCTCAAGAAAGAGGAGGGTTCAACGTACCTCGATTACTTGGGGAGTTTTATTATAATTTCGTTATCTTTTATATTTCAATACATTTGAGTTCCATTTGAGGAGAAACACATACATGCGTTTGCCTTCTTCTAGCAATGTGGCTAATGATGGAGTGATAGTTATTCAAGCTGTGAAAGGCCTGGCTTATTGCGATGTTGCATTTAGCCAATGCGAATATCTAAATTGTTTAGGAGAAAGAGAAAATTTAATTTTGTTGAAATACAATCAAGTGCTGAACTCTATAATTCTTACAAGCCTTCTTTATTTTGTTGCAACAGCATATAAAACGCGCAGCTTTGCGAGATTACGGAGCCCAAAGTGCTGAGGTTTTATGCGAGGTGGGCAACAGTTTGTTGGGTGATTTATACACGTTGATGTTCAAATTTTCAATGATATTTATGTTATTCATGTTCTTATTATGATTCAACTTCAACACAAATCATCCTCTAGTTCTAATCTAGCTGTTTCTTTTCTTTGTTCTCTCATCTCTTAGCTTCGGTACGATGTGCCCCAACTTTACAAATTTCACAAGAAAAAAGAGGTCGACATTGCCGTGGACCTTTGGCGATTTGTACCGAGAAGTCACTGAGAAAAGGATGTCTTGGAATGATCCACATGAAGTTCATGCCATGTCTCCAACGCACGTAAAGTGATCACATCAAATTTCTGTTGGTGTGACCGGCAGGATGAGAAGCATCAAACAAGCTCATATGATCTTTTCTATAGAATGTTCATATATTTCTTGCTAAAACAATTGTGGTACTTAGTCCTTAGGTCTTAGAATTCAGTGGAAAATCCTTCACCTTTTTCCCCGCCATTTTTGTTTATTAAGTGCTTCCTGTCAATAGATTTGGAATTTTCATTGTAAAACAGTAAACCCTTATGAAAAAGAATTGTAATGTTTAAAAAAAGAACACCGAATTGGACGAAGCCAAAATTTTCAATAATTTGGCGAAACAATTCAGTTTTCAACTTCTAGTGATAGTTTTGAAACCTTTGTAAAAGGTTAAGTACACAATTTTTTTTTAAACAAATGACAAAACACAATTTTTTTTTTTAAAAAAAATTATCCTACCTTAAAGCGGGTCTCAATCTCATGTGTATTTCTTCAATACAAGTAATTATCTCTATCGATCGTATTCACAAAGTACAGATAACTTATTTTTAACCATCTACATAAAATTTAGCACATTGGAATTTTTTAATATCCTCACTCCTACCAAATTGATTTGAACCAAGGACATGGGTCATAAATATAATAAACAAATTGGAAAAAGTTAAATTGAAGAAAATAACACAATCATTAGTTAATAGAAGTTTAATTAATTTTTTTTTTTTTTTTTGCAAAAATGGAAAAAAAAAAACAAGAAAGCAACATTTGAATTGTCGAAGAAACATATAAAAAACACAATCATAAAAAAAGAACAAAATACATATGAACACATTTATTTTAAAATTGCCTAAAAAGACTTGAAGGTGTTGCATGAGGCAAGTTCAATGGATTCATTCAAACTTTATATTAATAAATTAAAGACTTCAATTATGATTCAAAACTATAAAATATAATTATTATTTCATAATTGAATAATGTGATGTCATATTCTCTATTACCAATTTTTGCTTTTCAAAGCTGTGGGGAGAAAAAAGGGCTTTACAGTATTTTGTTGTTTTTTATTCCAAATGGGCCAATGCCCAAAAAGAATTTAAATTTTAAAAAGAAAAATCAATAGATTCTGTTTGTTTTCAGTCCAATCTCTTTATTACATTCTTATCTTTTGTTGTTTTAACTTTAAAATGATCTCACCGCTAAATTACAAATTTGATTCTTATAATTGGATAAAAATTTAGAATTTCGTCTCTAAATTTTGATTTTTAAAATTATAAAAACTAAATCATGATTTTTTTTTCTGACCAAATCTGTAAATTAGCCTATAGTATTTCAAAGTAATTCAAAGACTACATTTTTTTTTTTATGGAATACACTTAGAGGGTATAGTTTTTATATTATGGTTTTGAAACGACGCTCGTAAAAAATGCTAGGTTAGTCTGTACAAAAATTTATAGGATTTATATCGAAAATATCAGTTTATACTTCTAAACATTGGAGATTTATCCGTTAAAATTTAGATTTTTGTAAATGTATCAATTTAATATCTTTCATTACGTTCAATTTATATGAGATCTATAATTTTAGTAATTAATCTTCTAAACTTTCATAAACAAAGTGTGGTAACATGTTGGAATATAAAACTTCTAAAACTAATAAATCAATCCAAAATACTAATTAATCATCATTAACAACTAAACTACTATTAACGAAAATATACTAATTATCTAATAATTTTTTTTCTCATCGATCCTAAAACAAAGTGGACTCATAATTAGGATTATCTTTAAAAATCATCAATATGATGCATCAATTCTAATAATCTATTTTGTTAATTCAACGTTTAAATAAGAGTCTACTTGCATGTAAGAATTTTTTATAAAAAATATTATTAATAAACGGTTTAGATTTTTCACTTTACGTAAATTTTGGACTTTAATTGAAACAATTATAAATCTCACATGATATTATTCGAACGAAATTTAAAAGAAAATACAAAAATTAATCTTACAAAAGTTTTGATATACACATTAATTTTCGATTTCAATATATGTACAACCTCTGAAGTTTAGGGAATATAAATTGATATTTGACTGTTTATATTAATACAACGCATTTCGTCTTAATTACACTCACTCGTGATTTTAAGGAGCTTGAGGCTACTAATTTCTTTAATTTTTAGTCGTGTGGAATAAGAACACATTTTCTCAATAGTTGAACATCATATTTAAGAGTACTTTAAATTCATGAAAAGTTTGTTTAATAAAATTAAATTTAATTGCTTAAAAGTAATTTTCATTCAATTAAAATAATCCAGGTTAAAACACTTTTGGTTCGTATACTTTCATGAAATTAACAATTTGGTCTCTAAACTTTAGTTTGTAACAATTTAGTTCATGTACTTTAAAATTTATAACAATTTAGTCCTTGTAAAAAAAAACCAAAATCAGATGTCAAATTTTGTTATTTTGTGATGTAGATTATGTATTTTGTAAAAAATATTGAGTTATTAATTAGTTTATCAATTTATTTATACATGAAATTTTATTAAATTGTAACGCTAGTTTTTATCATAAGGACTAAATCGTTACAAATTTCAAAGTAAAAGGATTAAATTATTGTTACAAAATTGAAAGTACAACAATTAAATTATTACAAATAAAATCAAAGTTCGAATACTAAATTGTTACTTTTATAAAAATTGCAAAGAGTAAAAGTGATTTGCCACCTTTTAATGAAATGAAAGGACATGGTGAGAAAAAGCACTTCATTTGAAAACACTATTTTCAAAATCATTCTCAAAACAATAATTATGTTGATCATTGTTAGAAAGTATATAGGAGACAAGAAGAACTTGTTTAGGGGGAAAAACCCTTATCCAAATAAAGATGCATTGAATATATTTAGTTGGTTTGAGAGTCCACTACAACAAAAATGTCTTTATCAAATTAATTTATACCTAAAATTTGAAGATAGACTTTGAAGCTTCAATTTTTTAAAATTAAAATAAAATAAAATAAAATAAAGGGGCTATATTATTATGCATTTAGTGTTGAATAGAGAAATTGTGAGAGCCTAACTAAAATAAACAACATTGTTTTACAGTGCTATATTTTTAATATTTGATTGGTTTTATGATGACGACATGCAAAATTAAATAAAAGAGCGTTTGATTTTCTTTTGTGTGTGTGTGAAGAAACGACAAATCGATTGTATTATTTACAGTTTTGTATCAGATGAGCCATCACTGCTAAGTTGTTGACGAAAAACGACAAACTTTGGTTCTACTAATCATTAGGGTTTAGTTTGCTTCTTATTTTTATTCTTCTATAGAAAAACAAAAATAATACAATTGGAATTATATTCTCACTTAAATATAGAGATAATGAAAAATGAGTAATTTAATTATAAAAATAAAATTCTTTTGTGTTGTGAGGATGTTAGTTGTAAAAATCATCTTTCCAACTCATTAATTAAGAGGGTACTTTTATTTATATATATATATATACAGACAGTGAGATTGAAATTAGGGTTTCTTAATATTAATAAATAAAAATAAATAAAGAAATAAGTGAAAAAATGGGAAGGAGATTGGCAATTTGGCATGTTTGGAAGATTAAGAAGCTCCCAAAAAGGTCCCATTGCATAGTTGTATCAAATCCTTTTTTATTTTTATATTATTTATTTTATTTCATTTTTTTTTTTATGTTAGCACTTGATTCCCTCATAGGAGCTTCTTGAAATTTTATAATATTTGTTTAAGATATGAGAAAATCTTCCCACACCAAACCCTAATCCTAACCCTAATTGATTCTCTCTCACAATATATTATATATATATATATATATAGAGAGAGAGAGAGAGAGAGAGTATGGTCTATATATTTTGTTAGAAGTAAAAAAAAGTAATCCTAGGTAACAATCATATTCTTATATATATTATATATATATTAATTAGAAGTTAGAATATATATGTGTATATATATATGTATGTATATATTATGATGATATTCTAAACCTCTGTAGCGAATCTAAGAGTTTTATTGGCAGAGTTTCATACCTTAGTAAAAACAATCTGAAAAATATGTAAGAAATGAAACTTGAATTTGGATCTAGCGAGGATAAAAAAACAGTTTCACCACTAGTCTAGTTACCAATATTGGTATTATTTTAGTTTTTTAGATATATATTATATAAATAATATAAAGTTGAGGGAGCTCGAGCTATATATATACAAATTGAACTATATATACAAATTGAATAATACGTCTAATATAATGTATCATATAATTATAAAAACATGTAGAAATACATTGCTCGTATTTGAAAAGAAAGAAGATATAGAAAATATTTTTTATTATGACAAAAAAAAAAAAAAAGAAGTCCTTCTAGTTTGACATTAAAATGGTGATGAGTTCATTATAGCCACATGATTCACCAAACCATAGACATAATGAAAGGAATGGTCCACTTTTAGGGAGAAAATTAAAAAACATATCAAATAATTAATTAATTTATATATTTTTTGCACTCTTAAATATTTTCTATATCTTTGAAGAAGCTTATTCCATAGCTTAATTAATCTACAATTTTCCCAAAAAAAAGAAAAAAAGATTTTCTCATAAATTAATAACAAAGCAATAAAAAATTAATATAAAAAAGAAAATAGTATTCAATGATTTGGATCTTATTTTCATATCTAATTTTTTTGCCAATTTCTATTTTAAATCCCACAATTTAAAAATAAATTCTCTCTATTTTGTTCTTAAAATAAAAAATTTCATGATTGAATTCAATAGGAACTTTATACCATTTATTTTTGTCATCACGTGAGAAAAGAATTTTCATTTTAAAACTCTACACAAATTAAAACAAGAAATTTTATTGATTTGATGGCGAAAAATACAATAATTAAGTATTAAAATAAAAATTATTCTCGTCATTATTCAACGAAATTTGATTCATTCAATGCATTACAATATTATCAATAGAACATAATTATACGTTTCGTCTAAAAAAAATCGACACATCGATATAGATAAAAAGAAATTTTATTACCTGATTTGGATGCACAAGAGAAAGATTAAAACTAAAATGATTTGAATTAGTTTTTTAATAAACAATTAAGTGAAATATTAATTAATTAATGAACTCAATCTTCTCCAAGAATCTTGAGAGATCCTCTCCTTTGTTTTAGTTTCCCCTTTTAAATATTCTAAAGAACACCTAATAAATTATATTTTATAATTCATAGTTCTTGGCATATAATAAAAGGAAATTCCAATGTCTCCTAATATTAACCATTAATTACATAAAAAGGCTGTTTTTTTTAATTATTATAAAAATTATTTTTTAAAATTAAAGGCTGTGGTTCAAGTAACCTACACCTATACTTTTAATTGGAAGAGAATCTTTATATTAAAAATGGGATTAGAAATGATCTTTATGGATTGGGGACCGTTTAGCAAAATCACTTTATTGTTTAATTAATTTATTTGGGTTTTTTGAAAAAAAAAAAAAAACAGCGGTTTTCAGGGGATTATTTTAAGTTTGGGCCAAACCGTGTGGTGTTAGTGTTTGCACGTGCTAACAAATCTACGGTGAATATTTCATACATCTCTCCTCCACTTCTTTAAAATTATTTTAAAGGACAAAACTTCTGAAATTATTTACATATATAGTAAAATGTTATTATTATCTGTAATAGATTACGATAGACTATTATTACTATGTGTCTATCATGATACAAATAACATAGATGATAATCTATCTTTATCTATAGCGATGGCACTTGGTAATATCCTGTAAATATTTTTATTCATTTTGTTATATTTGAAAATATCCCTAGAATTTAACGCCTATAATTTATAATTAGAATTTAGAACGTCATAAAATCATACCCTTTTTAAAATTGTCCCTATCAGGTTCTCTATGATACGGGCTATGATTTATAATTAGAATTTAAATTGTCCCTTTTTTAAATCTTGTGACATTCTCTTTGATTATTTCTATTTCGAGTTCAAACAAACGAAGATTTTAACCCTAAATTTTATATAGTCTTGATCATTGATATATGTGTTTATGTTGGATGCACTATGCTTAGGTTGATATATACTTGATTCAACCTTTAAGTTGAGTATTTTTTTTATTATACTATTTGACACGAAAAAGAATGGATGTCGTATACAAGAACTATAGTGAATTGACATAAGAATCATAGTTAATACTATGATAATCACATATCCGTTGATGCATGTAAATGAAACAAATTACCCAAGTCCCATAAATTTTGAATTAGTAGAAGGCTTGTCAACCCTATTAACTTGTTGTCAACACGAGCATATATTAGCAATTAAGGAGTATGCGGTTCAGATCCTCCAACTCACTAGGATTTTCACTTTGTTTTAAGTCAATTGTCACAAAATTCTATGCATCAATTTTAATTTTATTCGAAATTCTAAAATTATAAATTTCTTTTCCAAAGACAGTTTTGAAACTAACGTTTATGAAAGTTGAATTTTGAAGGTTTAAATATTTTTTTTAAACAAATAGCAAAGTTAAAAGGAGTTTTATTATGAAAAAGAAACCTCCTCTTTAGAGCAGTTTGATAAGCTTTAGATCTTTATTGAAGATATACTATATATAAATTGACAATGCTATTTAAGCTTCGACATCCTCTCTTGATTGTTCTCTGATATGGAAACAAGTTTTTCAAACAATACTCTGTCTGTCATTCTCGATAAAGATAACCTCGAGAGTAGCCCGTTGGATTCGTTGCTTTGCTATTATAATAGAAGTAGGATAGACAAAAACGTTACGTGAGTGGAGCCACACACAAAAGAATTATATATATATATATATATATGTATGTATATATATATATATATGTATATATAGATAGATATATGTATGTATAGATAGATATATGTATGTATGTATAGATAGATATATGTATGTATGTATAGATAGATATATGTATGTATATTATACTAACCATATCTTATTTTTTATCCTTGGAACTCCAATAAACCCTAGATATAAGCGTGGAGCTAAAAAAGAAAAAAAGAAAATTAAAATGTAAATTCCCATATTTTTTCGCAAGTCAATGTGAGACGTGAACACGCAAACGCCGCGCGTGTGAAATCTAATCAATAACTTTGGTCTTCCTTCACCAATCAGATCGTTTACGTATTGTATAAATTATAATTTCTTTGAAGATTATTAATTGGAGTTTCTCATTTATTTATTTATTTTTCAAGAAAAGCCATTTGATTCACGATTGAATCTTATAAAATATTTTGTTTGAATTATTATTTTAGTGTAATCTTTCATCATTTTGATAATTAAGTTATTGAGACTTTGGAATGGATAAAGTTAACGAAAGCAAGAATGTGAGAAACAACACCCTAAATTTTGGTTCGATTTTGTCCACTTTAAACATAAACTCTCGTGATTTTACTTTTAGTTTCACCAAAAAAAAAAAAAAAACTCATACCAATGGAGATAGCATGACCTCACTTATATACTCATGATCATCTCCTTATTTGATGTAGGACTTCGACTCACATTCTCAATAATCCTCCCCTCAAACAAAATATCACCGAGTCTCCCCTCAAATAGTCATTCATTCGTTTAACTCTTATCTAAGCTAACTTCTCTTCACCGAAGCACACCGCCTATCTGATAGAGTTATTCAACCACAAACTACACTATGACCTACTTTCTAGGTTCAACTACATCTTTGTTCTGTATGCTAAGGACTCTACTGACGTGATTAAGTTAGACCCATGACTCTAATACCACCATGTTGAAATAAAATTAAATAGAACACAACAAAAATTATTATTGTTTAACTAATTTCGACAAAATATAACGTCGAAGAACTAGATTTAATATTTTACTATATATATATATATGTATATAACTAAAATTGAACATTTGAAAGTATACGAAATAAAATTGAAAAAACTTTAAATTACATCAACTAAAATCATATTTTAATAAAAAATAAATTAAATAGAATAAATTATTTTCTTTTATAAGTAAAGTTAAATATGTTTACAATTTCCACAAATTTATAGTACTTTATTACATGTTCGTATTTTCTCACCTTACAATTATATATATATATATATATATATATATATATATATATATATTTTTTTTTTGATTAAAAAAAGGTGTGAAAGAGAATTTTTTAATTAAAAATTTGGTTATAATTAATTGGAGAACTGTTCAAATTACTATTTTTTAAATTGCTGTCTCCCCCATAGTTATCCCAAGCTCATTCTGTCTTTCAAACATGATATATTTTAGAAGCATACTCATAGTCATAGATGGGGTATCTATCTACTTTAATTATTAAATTTAAATATATTTTATTATTAGTTTTTTTTTCCTTTAAAATAAAAATAAATAGTTTGAGTTTGAAAATTGCTAATTTGTACACAGAAAAAGGTTAAAATCTTAAAATGAATGATTAGTGTTTACAAGTTAAATTCTTTTAGCCGATTTTTTTTACTTATTTTTATTTTTACCTTGACTAGTGAGGTGAGAAAATTCAAACTAATTAAATAAATTTATTATTTCAATACCGACTTTTATTCGAAGAAGTTTGACAAAGTATTATTAGAACGGTAGTAGTTGTCGTACGTTTACAAAGTAGTGATCATCACTATTAAACGAACATATATCATTGGTTGTTCAAATCACCTCGGTGAGTAATATAATGATTTCGAGAGTGTTTTTTGTAATTGGGATTGAGAAGATAATTTTGTGTGATTGTAATAATTTGTCACATAATGATTTTTTAATCCAAATTTGAGTTTTTCTTCGTTAATCATTGTGTCTATAATTGTATTGATGACTTTTAATCTTTTTGTTCTTTCATCTATTCCTACAATAACAGTGAGAAGTTTTTTCATTAACCATTCTATCGAGATGTGACATGGATTTTGCATGGGTGAATATATTAGAGAGAGCTAAAAAAATAATTGAAATTTATATTCGATAATTATTAAGAATAATAGACGGGTAGAGATCGGTAAATTTTATTTGTACTCCAAATTTTAAAAAGTTTCATTTTAATATCAAAATTTGAAGTTTTTTTTTTTTTAGAAAATAAAATATATGTGCGAATAATATACCTAGTGTTGTTTTCCTCCTTTCAAAATATATATAATTAGACACATTTCTTTTTTAATAATATAACCTAAAGAATGACAACATTATTTTTATATATGATCCATAAAATTTTGAAAAGTTGGGTTAGATTAAAATCATTCTATAATTTCAAAGCTTTGATTACTCACCGTCCTATAATTTAAGGTCATATGAAGCCATAACAATAGGTATTTAGAAGAAAAAAAAAAGTTGGATTCATCCAAAAATTAAGAAATGAAAATTCCACAATTCTAAAGAGTGAATCTAAATCTAATTAGCTTAATGATTAGTTGACTCTCTAAACTTATTTAAATTGAGTGCTCCATATTAAACTGATTTTCTTTGATATTTCTCGACCTTTAACCTACTTATAACGGGTTCAAATTTACCCTTAATTTAAAACTTTATGACCAATTGATCTAGATTGAAAAAAGTGAGAGTTTTTAAGCTTTTAATTAAACAACAAGTTAATTAAGACTTAATTAAAAGAGTGAGTTTTTTATTTTTATTTTTTATTTTTTAATAAAAAAAGATTTAATTAAGAGAAGGATTAATGTGGATTTGGGAAGCGAGGTAAACGAGTTCACGTGTTGATTGAAGTGAAAAGACGGTTTTATCCTTCAAAGTCTTTCTCATCCCTCTCTCTTTACCCTAAATTAATTAATATAATATAACCCTCACAGATCACGCTCCAAACACCTCAATCAGATTTGGTCCCCAAAATAATACATTTTTTGACATTTTATAATTTTAATTTATCCTTATCATTAATTTGGTTAATTAAACAAAAACTGCTTTACCATTTCACCCTTTTTCACTAAGGTGGTTAAAATATTAACAAAATTTTACGGACCAAAATAATATAATTCTAAAATTTCTGTTAAATAAATGTCAACATGAACATAACTTAATTAGTTATCACTCGAGTTAGAAATTCAATTTCACACACTCATATGTGATATAAAAAACCAAAAATTACCATTTTAGTCCTCAGGTTTTGAAGAATAGATTCATTTAATTTGGTCTGAGTTTTCGAAATGCATCTTTTTAGTTCTCGAGTTTTTAAAAAGAGATTTAGAAAGTCTCTTAAATAATTTTAAATATCATTTAATTATTTTTAAAAAATCAAACAAAAAAATACTTCAAAAACCTCTTAAACCTATTTTTAAAAACTCAAAAACTAAAAAAAAGTATATTTTAAAAATTTAAAACTAAATAGTCTATTTTTTATAAAATTGAGAATTAAAGAAATATATTTTTAAAACATAATGAGTAAACAAAGATATTACTCAAAATTTAGGGATTAAAAATTGGTAAAATATTGTCTTTAGACAAACCCTCGTAATGATTTATTTTTTTAGATAATAAAAAAAATAAAATGCTACTAAAAATAGATGTGTAGAATCTATGATAACGTTAAATGTGCCTAAAGCATTTAATTGATATTTCTTCCCGAAAAATTTGAGTTTTATTTATTTTCCTAAGTAAATTACTTAGGGAATTTGACAGCTGGTATATATTTTTATTCGTTAGGGCATTATTGGTTTAATATTTAGAATAATTTTTAATATTTGGAAACAAAAATCAATTAGTGGACCCCACTTTTAAGGGTTCAATCCTACGTGCATGATTAATTCCCAAATCATGATCAAATCTCCTCGACATTTGAGCTAATTAATTATGTATTTTAATAATTATTTTTTTTTACAAATATTATTAAGTATTTTTGCATCAATAAACTCGATCTTTGCTTATTAAAATAGATTTATTAAGCAACTCGTATGTGTATATTCCTTAAAAAACAAATAATTTGTATCTATTAAAAAAAAACAAATAATTTGTATATCAACTCATAATTCATCATAGTTTTAGATCTTTGTTAAAAGAATCGACTTTATTATATAATTTTTTTAAAAAAATTCAATGATTAAATCCAAATTACTTTTAAGTTAACAATATATTCTAAAATATTAAAAACACAAATAAAAAATGACATTAGTGGTCAAGAAAAATTGATTGAGTGCTGTTGTATTGATGTCCATATAGGTTGAAGGTTTAATCCTCCATCTTATAGTTATTGTATTAGAAATGACTTTGGACATGAATGAAGCTACTAAAAACGTGTCAACCGAAATCAAATATTCAAATTCATATTTTACCATCTTTTAAACTATGTAAAGAAATAAATGTAATTTTACAAGAAAAATTGTTGTAAATGTCAAAACTGTTATAAATATTTACAAAATATAACAAAAATTCAGATTTTATCGACGATAGACACTAAAAAATATTGAGACACCGATAAAAATCTATCAATATAATATATATCATTGATAAAATCATTTTATTATATTTTATAACTATTTTGATTCACTACACTTATTTGAAAATATTTCGATCTTACAAATATATATAATTAAAAAAACATTTATGGGTTGCCACAAAAAATACAGACCATTAAAAAATACTTAAAAATCAGAGACAATCACCATCAAATGGAGTGGTTAAAAAAAAGGCAAAAAAATAAAAAATAAAAAAAATTATAACAGCGACAATGATTGTTAATATTATATAATTAATTAAAAAAAAAGTGTATGGAAGTTCTAAAAAATAAAAGGAGAAAAGAAGGGGGAAAAAAGCATAAAATCTAAGTATAAATAACATAAAAATCATAGAGAAAATCTGATCCAGCGATGCAATAATTGTTAAGACAGTGAAAAAATTAATAAAGCTTAAAAAGAGGAGTTTTGAAGATCTCTGGCTTCTCAAATTAAGCCTTCAACTCTCTCTCTCTCTCTCTCTCTCTAGAGATATATTCTATGGGGAGTGGTTATTTTGGGGAGATGAATAATATTGAAAAGAGGAGAAGTGGGTCGCCGGCGGCGTCGGCGGGGGGGAGGAGAGGGCGGAAGGGAGGCGGCGGAGAGAAACCGAAGCAACCCCAGAGAGGGTTGGGAGTTGCTCAGTTGGAGAAGATCAGATTGCATGGCGAAATGGGCTGTGCTGCTTATTCTCACCTCTATCCAAATCTCTCCGCCGTATAATCTCTCTCTCATATATATATAAATTTATTTTTGTTTTAATTTTAATTTTAAAAAAGCTTTGAAGCTTTATATTTCATGGAGTTTTTTAAATTAATTTTTTAATTTAATTTTAGTGTTTTGTTTCCAGACAGTATAGCTATGATCATAGATCGGAGAAATTAAAATTGGTATTATTTTGAAGAAATAAATTATACAGAAACAATTTTTAAGTGATTTTTTTTTTTTAAAATTAATCCCATGGTCTATTTTGATGTTTATTTTTTCTTTTTAAATTTAATTTTTCTCTCTAGGAAATCAGAAATTTCTGGTGAAAAATCTTTCTATTATTTTTTTTAAAAAAATAATTCATTGACTCCTAGAATTTTGGAGAGCGAGATGTTTTTCTTCCTCCTCATCTCTAACTTTTCATTAAATTTGGACTTTTTAGAAAATTTAAAATATAATCTTTGTTTCCACTACGTGCTCTTGATGCACCAATATCTATGCATCTCACTTCCATCAACACTCAAAAATAGTTAAAACACTTTGCACGAAGTCAAGTGTAATCTCGGATGAATAGAAGTATTTTTTTTAGAATTTAAGCTTAGTATTTTTTACATTTTTCATTTTCATGGTAATTTGCATTTTAATGGAGGAATTGATGATTTAGGGTTTATTTTGGTTTACATGTAGGGAGATGATATGAGAGTGCAAACAGCACCTTCTAATTTTCCTTACTCCTCAACTCAATCATCTTCTTCATCTCCTAATTCCTATGGCTTCCATCAAAATTTTATGGTAACTCTCTCTCTCTTTCTAACTTCCTTCTCTCTCTAGATTACCATGACTCAAATGACATGCAATATATATCAGCGATAAAAAGATTTGTAGTTCAAATTTTCTCGATTAAGATTTAATAAATTAAATATTTTAATTTTCTGTATTTTAAAAATATTTGTTAATTATATATCAAGAATTTGATTTGTTTACTTTTCTTTTACTTTAAATGGATCCCAAGGGAATGGGAGAATATGAAAGAGGAAGCTTTAGATATGGTGATTCTCAACCAACAACAACGTCTTCTTTAAGGTAAGATTAAAGATATTTACATTTATTTATTCACTAATATTCTCTTAATGAACAAGATTAATGTTGTAATTAAATTTTTTTTTCCATTAACTATTATTAAACTTTTTAAGAAATTAATTTTTGTGATTTAATTTGTGATACTTTAGTTGGGACCCAATTGGTAATACATTTCTGGAGACCCAACATTTTGGGCAACCAAACATGAGTGGACACCTTTTCAATCCTTATGTACAGGTTAGTTAGTATATCTTCTCTTTAATTTAACTTTCATTTTAATTTGTGTATTTTTTAGGAAATAATTAATGTATTTTTAAACAATTTATATGTAAAAATAAATAAGTTAATTATAAAAAAAACTATGAAATTTCTCTAATATATAGAATAATGCCATTGAGGGGCTGCAAAAATTTTGTAATTATGTTAATACCATATTGATATAATTATATTTTAGAGTTAGAGACATTTAGAAATATCTTGACATTTTCATCGACATTTTTTTTTTTTTTGTAAAACTAAGAGTAATATTTTTTTGCCACTTCAACATTTTCAACTTTGTTTATAGTGTTATATAAGGTTTAATTGTAAAATTAGGTCCAATAAGTTTGAGAAAGTTAAAATTTAGTTAAAATTTTGTTTAGTAACTACAGTTTGATAAACCTCATAAATAGTCTTTATAGTCTTTATAGTTTGATAAAATATTCATAAATACTCTCGGCCATAAAGACTATTTTATGAGAATTTTATAAAATCGTAGAAACCAAATAATTTTAACTTTCTCCAAACGATAAGAACTAAATTTACAATTTAACCTACTATTATATAGTATCTAACAAATTATCAATTTTTAATAATATTGACATGATTTTAATAAATTGTTTGGAAATTACAGGATTCAATAATTCACAAGAACACGAACACAAAATATGGGAGTCATTCAATGGGATCAAGCAGACAGAATTCTGAATCAAGTGAGACTCAAGAGCTAGATTTGGAGTTGAGATTATCAATCTAATTAAGTTAAAGTTGGTGTTACAAAATATAATCAATCAAATTTCCTATCATTATTATATAATTAAACCATAATATAACTATAAACTGCATTAATCCTTTGAATTTTACCTATTTATGAATCATACCCCTCATGTGTTCAGAAATAGTTTCAAACAGCTCTTTAGTTTGTACATTTTCAAACCATACCCATTTTGTCAAGTTAAGTGTAATAGAATTGATACATTTAGCACTTAATTAGAGGTAAATTTTGGATAAAAGGGTATGTTTTTTGTTTTTTGTTTTTTTTTTCTTTTGAGATGTTTGAGAATATTAAAAAAAAAAAGAGAGAGAAATACAAGGGTGTGATTTGTAAAATGGGCAAATCATAGGGTGTGATTTGTAATTATGATTCCTATATATATATAAAGAAAATATATATTGCATGCATGCACAAGTCCAATATATTTCTTTTCCAAGTACATTTCCAAATTGCATTATGGGGTTGCAATACTGAAAGAAAGCTAATTTCAGCTGAAAAGTACTGTCATTTTGTAATCAAGGGTTAGATTGACCCTTTTTCCTTTTTTTTTAGAGAACAAAATATAACAAAATTTCAGATTCTATCAATGCAACAGACATTGATAAACTTCTAGACATTGTTATCAGTATCTATATATATATATATATATTTGCATTAGCTTGTTCATAAATTGTGAAAGTGAAGACAAAGACTTTATTGCTTCCTTTCAGGTCTACATTAGATAACAGTAGCACTATTTTGATTGATGTATTTATTTAATTTTTCTTCTCTTAATTGATAAAATCAAAGGGAAAAAAAAAGAAAAAAGAAAAAAGAAAAAAGAAGAAGAAAATTCTATAAACTTTATTTGAATCATTGGTTTTTTCAAGCAAATTTTTAATTTTTAATTATTTATTTATTTTGATTCCTCTGTTGTTCAACAGTTTTGAAACTTTATTAAAAAGAAGGTTAAGAAAAATCCAAAGATTAAAAACAGTATTGAAAGACATATTAATTAAAGCTATTTTTTATTTTCTAATCAGCCTCACACCTTGACTTGAACCAAAAACAGCACATTTCAAATTTTGAGTCTTTTAACTTCTTTAGTTGTAAGCATCTCGTGACTATTTATAAGGTATTTGTTTCGATTATTCATTATTTTATGAAATTTCAATTTTTGTTTTTAGGTCGAATGCACCCATTTGAATTCATAGGGTCCGCTCCCTCAATCTTTAGTATCTCTTTTGGAAAAAGAAATGAATAACGAGAGGCTGATTAACTCATGTATCGTATAATTACTGTGAGATTCTTTAATTTGTTCAATGTAGATAATTCTCCGCTAATTGTAAGTTATGTTATATATATGCACACACATTGATGTAACATCGAGTAAGATATTCGACATGTGAAATGAGATTCGAACATCTTATTCTACGTATTTTTTAATAGAACCTAACACTATAAGAAATCACTTTTGCAGAGAAGTTCACATTAGGAAGGAGGTAGGGAAGTACTAATTGTTTTGTTGAGAATAGATCGACAATATAGAAAGAAAGAAAAAGGGAAGTGAAATAAGATTCTTCTTTTGTGTGTGCATGCCATGTTTGGTTCACACCAAGCATATTGAGTGCTAGTAAAAGGAACTTCGTGTGTTGATGTTGGCCTTTCATATTTTAAAAATGTCATTTCTCTATACTAGTAAAAATTAGGGTTTTTTTTTTTTTAAAAAAAAAGAAAAACTATTTTCACCGACGACATAGTGACGGGAAAATTCTGAATGTTGCACTTATATGATGCACGAAGAAACTATATGGACGTAGAGATAGCCCACATACAAATTTACTAATTTAAAACGAACAACGAAGCTTCCACAAGTTTACCATTTTTTTTATAAAGATGTTAGAAATATTACAAATCTTTCATATTTATGGATTAATTAACATTATTTTCTTTGTTCCTTGGCTTTTCCCTCGTCCTTCTTTTATATGTATCTTTCTTTTGAGATTTTCTTTAGCTCTCTGTAGATTGATTTTTATTTTAATGAAATCTTTGGAGTTGGGACATGAGAATGTTGCTAAGAATGTGTGAATCTAGCTTAATCGAGATATTCGATCTGGTGTTCCTATGCTAGTCCACTTTCTATCGTATCTTTTCCTAGAAAAAATAAGATATTGTCCATTTTAGAGGTCTATGTCCATATGGTCTTTCTTTTGCATCAAATGAGTATTGTCTTTATCTAGAAGTATATGACCCCTCTCAACTTTTATCCAAAAGACTCTAGTGATTAGAATTATGTGTGATTTTGCATTAAATTATAAGTAATATATATTTATTTAAAAAGAAAAATATGTACTAATTAATGTTAAATAGTGAAATGAGAATAAAAGTGAAAGAAATGATGAAGATACTTTGTATGGCAATTGAAAAATTCATGTCAAAGTGATTGAGAAAAAGGGGCATGCATGAACCAAAGTGATTTGGCAAAATTCCCAATATGTCACTGTTTTTTGTATTAGTGGGGAAAGTGATTTGACATTAAGGTTTATTTCAAGCTTCATCTATGGGAGGCATTGAGGGAAAACCCTACTTTATATATGTGCCTTTAGAGAGGGGAATAGAGAGCTTTGTTTTCTTTGGAGAGAGAGGATAGACTAATAACCCTAAAACTTAAAATTAGGGTTTGGGAAAGTCTTCTCAACAACATATTTTTATTGATTCTTGTGAATCCTATTTTTGACCTATTTAATTTTTGTTTAAATAAGTTAGTTGTTAGTTTTAAATATGTGATTTAATATATACGTGTAGGCGTATAATGGTCGAGTAATATAATACTTTGATGCAGTACAAATTACAAATTCATCTTCAAAACAACGTAACTGATAAGGCAATATATGAAGGTGAGACTACACGCATCTTCATTCATTCTATCGATTGTAAAAAAAAACATTAAATTTTTAGTTTTAGAAAAATGAGAGTTATTGACCATGTGACAACTTGTAATTAGACAACTTAAATGGGTTGCACAAAGATAGATGTACGTAGCTTGAAATACACTAAGAATTTATCATATTCATAAAGGCCGAGTTGATTTAAATAATTTTATTTTTCCAACGAACGTCTTAATAGAATATCCATATATTTTTAAAACAATAATAATAATAAAACTGTAAGCATGTATACTGACATATCATAGAATAAGGAAATTATAACCTATTCTTTCTATTTTAGAGAGAGTAAATTTTTATAGTCATATATTAATTCAAAATTTATATTCTCTTGTTTTTTTAGTCTGATTCGAGGCGTTTGGCTAAAATGAGTATAGTTTCAATTGACATAAAACTGTTTATGTTATTGACTTTGAGGTTAGAGATTCGATTTTCTCAAATACGATTCCGCATGTTAGCAGAAAACAGTCTTATTTTTTATTTGGTCATTGTGGTTTTTGAACTTCTATAAAAGTAAATAATTTAATCCCTAAGTTTGAGTAAATAAGTCTCTAAACTTTAACATTTAATAATTTTGTTTTATATATACTTTCAAATAGGTAATAATTTACATTTTATCATGAATAATCTCATCAAAATTAAGTACAATTTTTATACCTAACGACTTAGTAAATATTTTATCAAACTAACATTATTTATAAGGTTTGTTAAATCTTAGTAATATTTTCTAGAACATGGATTAAATCGTTACAAATTTTAAACTATCAAGACTATAGATTGTCACAAATTTGAACACGTGTCGATAAGACCTCATTTGGTCGCTATTTGACTTTTTATTTTTAACATTTTGAAAATAACTCTTTAAACATTTATTCTACCTCTAAATTTAATGATTTTTTTTCTTCAATATTGCTAAAATTCTAAGCCAATTTTTGAAGAAAAAAATAGATATTAAGAAAGATGCAAATCAGTATAAGAAATTAAAAGCATTAATAGCCTCGGTTTTCAAAAATTAAAAAAATATAAATTAATTACTAAACACGTCTTAATTGTTACAAACAAAATTTAGGAGGTTAAATTGTTACTACGATCTCCTATTCTCATAATCGTTGTATTAAAAAAATCCATAATTTAAATACATTTTAAATTTGTTGTTCATATTCCTTGACAATCTTAAAACGCAAAATACTCTCTAAATTTTATATTTATGGTTAAGTCAACAATCACCATTTTTAGAAACATTTCTCTAACAAACATAAAGAAAGGAAAAATAAA
Source organism: Cucumis cinereus (assembly GCA_037974625.1). Taxonomy (NCBI): domain Eukaryota; kingdom Viridiplantae; phylum Streptophyta; class Magnoliopsida; order Cucurbitales; family Cucurbitaceae; genus Cucumis; species Cucumis cinereus. Next base: position 15,196,475 of record JBBPDJ010000019.1, read on the forward strand.
AATTTATTTTAAAAGGGAAATTATAATGATTAAATTTTTTTAGATAATAATTAAATATATAATAACAATTTTAAATATAACAAAGTCTATCAACGACATATTCTTATGGTCTACTAGTGATAGACCATATTGGTTTATTAGTCCATCATTAATAGATTCTGACCTATTTTACAATATTTACAATTTTTAGAAAATATTATTGTAAAAGCTAATATTTTGAATTTAATTACAATATTTATAACGGTCTCTTTCTGAAAATCGTCGGAAAACATTACTCTTTGTAGACTTGCTAAAAAATCTATTTGTTTCTATTTCCGTCCATTCATTTATAAGTTCACTCTCTCACTGTTTTTTCTTTTCCTATCCATTCATTAGCCTCTCTAAGTATTACTTCCAAATAATAATAATAATAATATGATAAGTAAAATACCCTTTTTTTTTTCCTTTTTTAAGACTAATTTTTATTTAGTTTGAGAGTTTCAAAATATTAACCCTTTCGGATGTTAAATTTTGAGTTTAATTACAATTTAGTCTATAGGTTTCAAAATATTACCATTTTATTCTTGAGATTTGAGTTTTATTTTAATTTAATCATTAAATTTCAAGATTTACACAACTTTTCACTAAATACTCACCTGAGTCTTTGACATTAATATCTATTAATTAATTGAAAATAATTATAAAGAGAAAATTTAAAACTAATTTTAATAGTAAAAAAATAGTGAACTCTATTAATTATATATAAATTTTTTAATTGAATTAAATTAATTAATAAATTTAACATGAAATAATGAAAGTGAATATTAGTTAAAGAAAATTAGGTTAAAAAATGTAAATCTTGAAATCTTGAAACTAAATTGAAATAAAATTCAAAATTTAAGAACTAAAATTGTATATTTAAAAATCTATGGACTAAATATAAGTTAAGCCCAAAATTAAACTCAAATATGAAACGTAACTAGGCTAAACTTGTAATTTAGACTTTAAAAAATCAAACATTTGAACTTTTGACCATATTGCAAAAAACATTCTATAGAATATTACGATTGTAAGAAATGGTAATGTTATAGAAGTTTGAATCGGCTCCATTTTTAGTGATCGAATTTATACAACTATTGTAAGTTTTAGGGTCCAATCACTACATTTATATAAGTTTGAGAGCTCAAATTTTATAATTAGAAAGTTAGAGGATATAATTGCAATTACCCACTACATTCAAGGTTAGTTTTTGCAATTTCTCCTAAACTTTTTTTTACCATATTTTTATTAACCTCAAGAACTTATGGCTTAAAAATCATCTAATTTTCAATTTCCCTTAAATTAATTACCTAGAATTAGTAAAAAGGGTTAAGTTTTCCCTTTAAACAAGGAACCACCAGAGGCTATTTTAATGATCCCTTAACTGACTTGTTTGAGCCATAAAATGCATTATAGTGAAGGAGACAAAAGCTGAGGAACAAAAAAATTATAATAAAAATAAAAAATAAAAAATAAAAATAAAAACCAAAGAAGGAAAAATTGTGTCATTATAAACACAAAGGTGCCATTGAAGAACAAGGTAACTCACACCTTCAATGGCGGCCTTTCTGAAGGCAGCTTCCCTTCTCCTCCTCCTTCCTCTCTTCTTTGTCTCCGCTCTAGCTCAATTCGAGACCGTTGGTGGGTCTTATGGCCCCGGTTCTAACTCGCTCGACGAGGGTTTGAAGGATCTATTGTCAAATCCTTCGACCGATAAGAATGATGGTGGTGTGAAAGATGGAACGACCATGGCCATGTCCTCAACCTCGACCACCAAAACTAACCTACCGGGAATAACGTTTGAATCGGGTCCAAGACCGGTGGATAGATCGGGCACCCGTGATTTCCCGACGAATTTTCTAGGGTCATGGAAGATGGTGTCAAGAAACTCCATGGTCTCAGCTATGCACATGAATTTGTTGCCAAATAACAAGATGATCATCTTTGACGCATCTGCATTTCACATTTCACAAATCAAATTGCCTAATGGAAAATGTATTCCTTTCAAGACTGAACAAGGTGCCATATTGCAAGATTGTTGGGCTCATGGCATTGAGTTTGATATCGAAACTGCTAAGATAAGACCCCTAACGGTTAGTAATAACTCACTTTACTCACTCAACTAACTTGTATGTATATTTACTTACATCTATATACATCTACCTATATATATATATACATCTACAATAT
>JBBPDJ010000019.1:15198903-15210848 GCA_037974625.1 Cucumis cinereus
ATATATTATTTAGAAAAATAAAGTTATTTTATTAAACATTTATTAATTAAGTTAGAGATGAAAATCTTTATTTTCCTATTTTGCTCTCAAACTTTTAAAATAACTAGGAATTTCTCGTAACAACAGATGCCTACGGATCCATGGTGCTCGTCGGGAGGGCTCGACGTCGAAGGAAGATTGATAAACACCGGTGGTTGGATGGACGGAACCAGAGCCGTCCGATACATTACTGGATGCACTACTTGCGATTGGAAAGAATATCCAACAGCATTGGCACGTGCACGTTGGTAATTATTACTAATTAATTTCATATTTTATGTTTAGTTTAATTAATAAAATCCGTTAATAAAGCGACGCCGTAAACATTGTAGGTATGCAACTCAGGCGACCATGCCGGACGGCGGTTTCATCTTGGTCGGCGGCCGGAGATCTTTCAGTCTTGAATTTGTTCCGGCAGAAGGAAAATCAAATACAAGAGCTATTAAAATGCCATTCTTGGATGAAACAACTGATTTGGATGAAAACAATCTTTATCCTTTTGTTCATCTTTCTACTGATGGCAATGTCTTCATCTTTGCCAATAGTCGTTCCATCTTGTTTAACCCTAAGACTCACACAATCATTTACGAGTATCCGATTTTGGACGGCGGTTCCCGAAACTACCCTGCGTCGGGTATGTCTGCACTCCTTCCTCTCAAGCTCTCACTCGAGAATCCTGAAGCAACTCCAGCTGAGGTATATGTTCAAGCAATAACATTTTCGAAAATTTATGCTCTCACCATCATATATCTTTATCACATTGCCCTCCTTTCTTCTCACTTGTGAACTTATAACTTCAGACTTAACCTAAAATGAAAAATAGCTCCTAATTCGATCTTGACCAAAATATTATGAATTGAGGTTACACCATCTTTTTTTGCCGCTCATTCAAATGACATTAAAAAACAAGGCTTTAAAGTTTGCTAAAAAAATTTGAAAAAAAAAACATAAAAATAAGTGTAACATTGAGATGTATTCAAGAACATAAACTTTTTTCATGTACATACAAAACGCTACCACCAAAATGTCAAACTTAAGCTAATGAGTTACGATGAACAATCAGGTAATCGTATGCGGCGGAGCGAAACCGGAAGCATACCGATTGGCCGAGAAAGGGAACTTCTTGCCAGCATTGCAAGATTGCAATCGTATAGAGATCACAAAGCCAAAGGATGTTTGGAAAAAAGAAATGATGCCATCTCCAAGAGTAATGGGCGATATGTTAATTCTCCCAACCGGCGATCTTTTGATTATCAACGGCGCTACTTCCGGTACCTCCGCATGGAATTTCGCCGAAGCCCCCAATTACTCGCCGATTCTTTACACTCCCGAGAAACCCCAAGGTCAACGATTTAAACAACTAATCCCCACCACAATTCCAAGAATGTACCACTCCTCCGCCGCCGTTCTCCCAGACGGTCAAATCCTGGTCGCCGGCAGCAACACTAACCCCGGCTACATGTTCCAAGCTGTCAAATACCCGACGGAATTAAGGGTGGAGAAATTCTCTCCGCCGTATCTCGATCCGGCATTCACCGCAAACCGCCCTGCCATTCAGGTGAAACAATTGGAAGCGAAATGGCAATACGGAAAAGATATCGTAGTGAATTTTAATTTAATCCTTGACGGTGTATTGGATCGGGAGAATGATATTAGAGTTACGATTTATCCCCCGCCGTTCACGACACACGGTTATTCAATGAATCAGAGGCTTATTGTGTTGCCGATTAGGGAAATTGCGGAAACTGGCGCCGGGATTTTTAGTGCGACGGTGGTGGCGCCGCCATCCGGAGTAATTGCACCGCCGGGGTATTATATGCTGTTTGTGGTTTATCGTGGAATTCCAAGTGTGGCAGCTTGGGTTCAAATTAAGTGATTTAATTTGATTTAATTAAATCAAATTGTCGTTATTATTAATTCTCTTTTGAGATTATAATTCGGCTATCCATTTTGAAGAAAAAAATTTGGTGGTGGATCACTGATTAATTCTTCCTCTGTTTTTTTATCCTTTTGTTTTATTTTTTATTTTTATTTCTTTTTCTTCCTCCGATTTTATTTTTAAATAATTAAATGATTTTACTATTGTTTATTGTTGTGTTTTTTTATACGATTTCTGTCAAAGAAATCGGAGAAATTATTTGAGTTTTTTTTTAAAAAAAAAAAAATTATTTTTTGAGTTTGAGGTAGTTGATAATTGTTACTCTCAGTTGTTGTACACTGAATTTTATTTTCATTTTTTTTTAAATTTATAATGTAAGCCTTTGTGAAGTTTTGAATTTTCATTTTGGTCCTCAAATTGTGGTTGTAATTTGATTTAAAATTTTTAGTCTTTAATGCAATTACTATTTTGCTTCTGAACTAATTTCAAAAGGTATAAATGAAGCTTTAGTCTCCTATAGCTACGAAAAGATCATTTACTATTCAGAGTTGAGAACTTTATTTGGTGAAAGCGCTTTTAAGTGTAAGTGTATTGTGCATTTCATGACTAAAAATTTGTAATTTTATGAATTATTAACGACTTACATTGTTCGCCTTCATGACTAAACAACTATTTGAACTAGACTCTACTCTTTTCAACCGAAACGCTTCCTTGAATTTATCTTTTTTGTTTCTAGATATATATCTTTTCTACTCAATAGAATGCTCAACTTTTTTTTTTTTTATATCCATGAGTATTCGGACTAATGGAATAATATAATGCTCAACTCCAAACCAAATGTATTATAATGGATGATCATCTATTTGCTAGCTAGCACATTTTATAAGAACAGACATATCAAACAACTAAATAGATCGCACCCCGACCAACTCCACCTCTACAAAAAAAAAAACGTAATTCTAAAAAAATCGTCCCTCTAACCATGAAACGAATGAGCTATAATAATTTACTTAATTCACATTTTTATAGGTATTTTATACTTTGTAGTTCAAGGATTAAAAATTAAAGTATCTAAAAAATGCATGAGTAAAAATTTCACAAATTTAGAATAATCTTCCAAGTTTTAATAATTAAAATTTTAAACCAATTTTAAATCATGCTTCTAACGGCTATAAGAAAATCATAACACACAGTGGAAGCATTCAAGTTTTTAAATTGAGAAATTGTTTTTTTAAGAACAACAATAAAAAACGAGACAATTAACTTAAGAACCAAACAAATCAAAGAGTAAATGATTTTCAATATAAAATTTGTGGAGATTTGAGACGACAAGCACGAGAAGCTAAGACATGAGTAGTAGAGTTGCACCAAAGACTAACAAAAAGGCTAAGCCTCAAATCAAACAACACTGATTCAAATCGTGGAGAGAATCAACAAAAACTTGAATCCTTATTAGTATTTCTAAGTTTTTCATTCAAGAGGTTCTATATGATCAAGAAACCTGTATCAACCCAAGGTGTGAACATAACCTTTTAACTCATGATCAACTAATAGGTTAATAACGTCTTCGATGTTTATATTTTCATAATTAAGTATATAAATTAATATCTACAAATTAAATTAATTTATAGTTAGGTCAAATTTAAAAGTTTGAACTTATAGCTTTGATTAAACCTCATAAATAATTTATTGACTTAAAAGGCTCACACAATTCCATTTTATATCCAACTTTTATTTATTTATTAATTTATTTTCAATCCACTACCAACTTTAATTCACACTAACCACTTAAATTCATAAGATAACCTATTAACACACATGTGACTTTTAATGCTACGAACTATTTATAAAATTTTATGAAATTATAAAACGAAAAATAAAACTATATTGACCAAATTTATAATTTAAAGTTTTACACATTTCTTTAGGTTAATTGATAATTGACTAGCAATGAAGGGGTTCTTAATGTTTTAGAATGCCCACTTGATGGGCCCAATTCGTTTGGTTTGACTGGGCTATGCAAACCCAACCCACCGTTTTTGTCATTTCCTCCAATTTTTTTTTAAAAAATTAATATTAAAATACCAAACATTATTTTAGTTCATATATTTCTACTTGTTAAAATATTTGTTCTAGCCATCCTAATTTGTACATTCTATTCAAGTCGGTGAACTTTAATGACCTAAATGGAGGGATTTTGTACGGCTGACCCGGATTGATAGAAGAAAAAGAAAACTTGCTTTGTTTTCTTTTTGGAAGTGAGGGTTGTTTTTATCCTTTGTCGATATCAAAACTTGGTGAAATAATCAAAATAAAACTCGTGCATGCAGAATGACAACTTTTGCTATTCTCTCTTGTATATCGCTTTCCTCCTCTACTTGGGAGCTTTCAGGCAAGAATTATCCTTATACTATTATAACCACATTTTGCTACAATAAACATTATTTTATAGTTTCAATTAGCTACCGTCAACAATATTTCAAAACTCTAATTTGCTACAGTTTTTTATATTTTACATTCATCGTTCTTTTTATTCTTTGCTGTAATGTTTATTACTTCATTCTCAAACTAAAATAGTTTACACCTCAAACACATACTATTATAACTCATAAACTAAAATAATCTATACTTCAAATATAAATTATTCTAACCCAACAGTACTAACCATCTCTTTGTCCCAAAACGCCCTTTTGTGTCGTTCTCTCTTAGTCTCGCTCTCGAGCATTTAGACGCTTGTTACGAACAAGTTGATGCTCGTACGGATATGGTATGATCACTCATCGAAGAAGAAGAAGGGAAAAAAGGGAAAACAAACCCTTTAGAGGAGAAGAGGAAGAAGAAGAACAATAACCCATGATTCTCGAGGTTGAGGAGGAAAAAGAAAAATAGGTCAATTACAATCATTTCAATATTTTATTTTATATTTATAAGTGTATTTTTATACATTAAATTTAATTTTAAATGATTTAAAACATTTATGTAATTGTTTTGAAAATGACAATTACTGATATTAGATATTTTAGAATCCCTCTTAAATATATACAATATATATACGTAAACCATAATTAGTCGCTTAAATTGAAATGAAATTTAAAATAATAAAATCAAAATTGTATTTAACCAATTTTGTTTTATTAGAAATTAAAAGTCAGAATGAATAAAGATATGACGTGATTTAAATAATTCTAAATTTATTTATTTGTTGGTACCTACGCTCTGACAACGATGTTTGATGACTTTCTTAAATAAATTAAAATGGTGTGATTTTGAATTTTACCCAAAGAAAATATATGTCCAAATAAATTATGTAAAATATGCCATATTTGTTTATTTTGTGTGAAATTTATTTATTAGTTAGTTTGTTTTTTTAAAAGAGGAAATTTAAGCAATTTTATAAGATATTTCTAAAAATTTTAAAAATATTAAAAACATTTTTTAACAAATTTTCCAACCTATCACTAATAAACAAGTCTATTCGTACTTATATGTAAAATCAAACTTTTATATTTTATAAATATTTTCATTCATTTTATCAATAAAATTTCAAAATATCGCAAATAAACGAAACATCTTAAATTTTTTAAAACAAATTACTTTATTTGAGAAAATTGTAAAAACCATTTGTTTGTTCTTTCAAGTCACAAGAAAATGATTGACATTGGATGATGCAAATAATGAAAAAAAAAGGAGAAATTATTTTAAATGATAAAATCTTAAAAACGTTTTCAAATACAACAAAATTATATAATTGCATTTTTTGTCATTTTGCTATATTTATAAATAAATTATCTATTTTGGTTATATATAAAAAGAACCTGAAAATAAAATCAAAATTTTAAAACAAGCAATATGGTTACTCTTCTGGTTAACACTATAATTTCGTCTTTAAACACGATTTTTTTTAATAGCAGTATATCTCAAGTAAAATTTTAAAAGGATCAATCGGGAACGGTTGAGTTGGTACTAAAAAAACTTCTACTACTGCACTAATATGTACCTATTTCATCAACATTTGACATTTTACGGATTTACATTATTTAGCATTTCATGTAAAAATAAAACTTATTTAAAAATTTAAAAACTATAGAAACCAAAATAAATCTATGTCTATGTAATTTAAGAAAATAAGGAGACAAAAAAAAAACCTTAGTCAAAATATTATTTTCAACCATAAATTTTAATTCAAACTTTAAGAAATTGAAAGAAAAAACAATAGAATTAAAGACAGCGTAAATACGAGGTCATAGATTTTAAATATTATTCAATTCTCATAATCTCATTTTCTTTTTTGTCTTTTTTTTCGAAATAATTTGCATATCGTTGTTAGAATTAAGAAAAAAAATAATTAATATAAACAAAAAAGGTCGATCAAAGCATCGAAATCAACAATATAAAACCAAAAATATTAATTTACTAAAAGCTTAAAAAGAAAAAGAAAAAGAAAAAGAAAACATGAACTTTACTATTTAATTTTAAATAATATTTTCTCAAAATAACTCATTAGATTCATAAAATTTGAAGTCTTTTTTTTTCTCCAAAACTAGTCGAGCAATACCAATAATTTTCGTACAATAAAAAAAAATATTTAAATATGTTTCCATAATTTATAAATGAAAAAGCTAATATACATTAAATTTGTACGGAAAAAAAAAAGTTAACAATCAACCAATTGTATAACTTAATTTAAAATTTATCGAATAGTAGAAAACTAAAATATAAATAATAAAATAAAATAATAAAAAAATAGAAGGATTATCGTATATAGCAAACTGAAAAATTATTTAAAAAATATAACAAAATTTTATATTCTATTGATATCTATCGGAAATAAAATTAAAAAAAAACTATATTTTATAAATATTTTAACTTATTTTTATATATTCAAAAAATGTCTCAATAAAATAATAAATACAACACTAAAGTATTATTTTAAGTTTTTAACTTAAAAATTTACGTTAACATAAAAAGAGCAGGACATGTGAACAAGTCGGGAATTGCATAGTTTAGTTAGAGCCAAAAGCTGAGCCGCCAAATTAAATATATTTTAGAAAAATCAACACGATACTAAATAAAAAATCAAAAATAATAATATTACGGTACCAAGATCAGAATTATTATTCACTCCAAACCTCTAATTAAACAAAAATAAATAAATATTAAAAAGCAAAAAAAAAATATTTTTTTCCAATATATTCGAAAACATGTTTTTAATGATTCAGGATGAATTTGGACGATGTGAAAATTGCATTTAACATGTAAAATTAAACATTTTTTGATTGATTAGAGGCATGTTTTGGATTGCTTTTAATACGACAACTATGGTATTAACCATTTTAGAAATCAATCTCAAACAACATATATATATTAGATATTTTTTCAACATTGTGCCAAATTGGTTTTTTTTTTTTTTAAAATTAAAACTATTTCCTTTAATATTTAAAAATTAACATAGAGCAAATAAAGCATATTGTTCTAGAAAATTGTTCAATGATAGATTTATTTTAGCTAATATATCTAAAACAAGATAGTATTTGTTTACAACACTCTAACCTTCCGCTTCAACTTTCACTAAATTTACAAAGCATTATTAACTTTATTTCGTATTTTATTTTATTTCAAAATCAATTCTCCTTTTATAAATGTACACTAAAACCTATTTTTTCAGAAATCAATAAAGTCATTCAGAACTATTTTTACTTCATTTCACAACAAATTCTAAAATTTATAGAATTTCAATTCAATTTCAAACTTTAGCTTTAGCTTCGATACTGCGAAACAAAATAACTCCATGCACTAAACAATTTCAATTCAAACACCTCTAAACCCTTGGTTAAGCGAGGGAAAATAAAATAGTGAAGAGGTCAATAAAACACGTAGGGTGAAATTACTAAAGTACCCCTAAACCTTTGAAGTTTATCCCTTGGAGTCCAAGTTAGAATTAGAAAGAAGTGCGTATAACAACGAAACGCCCTTATGGTCTACCTGTCCTTTACCTGCTGGTCCTCGTCTTCTTTTTTTGTGGCTTCCGTTTCTTCATTATTTATTCGTATTTTAATCTATATATAAATAAATAAATATATATATATATATATATCTGAATTATTCTTTGTGTTATATATATATATTTTTTGAAATTTGTTTGCGATTTGATCTTCGAAATCTTCGAAACCCTCGCTTTGTTAATGCTCTGACCGATCTCCACAAATTCCATCCACTTTCATCTTTCGGTATGGAGCGCGTAATCGGCGGCAAGTACAAGCTTGGCCGCAAGATCGGCAGCGGATCCTTCGGTGAAATCTACCTCGGTGAGTTCTAAGGACTCGATGTGCTTGAACTAAATTCTTCTTTTGTATGTATTTTTGTGATTTACGACTGAGAATTCTTGTGATTCTTTGTTTCAGCTACTCATATTGAGACGTTTGAAATCGTTGCTGTGAAAATTGTAAGTTCTGATCGTTTAACTGAATTTTGCCTCGTTTGTTTCTGTATTTTGCGGATACTCTCTCCGATGTATCTTAGTTGAAGTCTCCATGCGTGGATTGGAGTTTCCGGCGTTTACGGATGTGTTTGATTTTTTTTCTGGCAGGAAAACAATAAAACGAAGCATCCGCAACTGCTTTATGAGGCTAAATTGTATAATATTCTTCAAGGAGGAAGTACGTAAGCGATTTTGATAGAATTTTCATGTTCTCTGTTGTTCAATGCTTGTGTTGAAGGGCGATACCAGCTTTGATCTAACTTCTTTTGCTGTCTGCTGATTGTTGTTTTCTTCTTAATTCAGGCGGTATTCCTGCTACGAAATGGTCTGGTATAGACGGGGAAGAGAATGTGCTTGTCCTTGATTTGCTTGGACCAAGTCTGGAAGATCTCTTTGTATATTGTGGGAGGAAGTTCTCGCTGAAGACAGTCTTGATGTTGGCTGATCAAATGGTATGATCACTTCCTGCTGTGGTTTCTCGTCTTGGACGTTATGTTCACCTGCAAGTGTTAAATGCTCTGAGGTCTCTTCTCTATTCTCATTCATTTTCTTTTTTCTGTTGAAGATCACAAGAATAGAGTACGTTCATTCCAAAGGATTTCTGCATAGAGATATAAAGCCGGATAACTTCCTTATGGGCCTCGGACGCAAAGCTAATCAGGTAATAGTTCTGTTTCAAGTTTATCTGTTCTTATTATCAATGAATCACTTCGAGTTTTTCTTGCTAGCTTCGTTTTCTTGGTTGTGTATTGATTCTTATCTTAGCTTCATTTCGTTGTCAGGTTTACATAATAGATTTTGGATTAGCAAAAAGATATCGAGATGCAACTACCAACCGACATATCCCCTACAGGTATCCTTTCAATTACTTTTGGAACTCCTTTTAAGTTTCTTACTCATTTTTTAAATCGATATGAAAATTGTGATATAACCTTTTTTTATTTGTAATTTATCCTCCTAACAGGGAGAACAAAAACCTAACAGGGACAGCTCGTTATGCTAGTTGCAATACTCATCTTGGAATCGGTAAGTCAGACTCCTGAGTTTACTACTTGCATATTGTTTATTGAATTTTAACTCAGACCTCATGTAACCTCTCTCCTGTCTTCTTCTAGAGCAAAGTCGGCGTGATGATTTGGAATCTCTTGGATATGTGCTTCTATACTTTTTGAGGGGAAGGTATACCATTGCCCTCACTACTTTTATTACAATTAACTAGCTATGCATAATAGTGCCTCCTTCATTCGGAAGAATGTCGTGCGATTCTGCAGGATGTTGTATTAGCATCCCCTTGTCCCAATTCAAATACATTCTATCTGCATATCTTAATAACTTAAATTTCAATTTATAGCCTTCCCTGGCAAGGATTGAAAGCTGCCACAAAGAAGCAAAAATATGATAAAATATGTGAGAAGAAGTTATCTACTCCTATTGAGGTATGTTTAACCAAATCTCTTGGGTCTTGGGTAAGTGTATGTAATCTTGAGCTTATGCAACTATTTTGTTATCATTCTCAAAGGTCCTATGCAAGTCTCATCCAGTGGAGTTTGCTTCATACTTCCATTACTGTCACTCTCTGACATTTGATCAGCGACCTGATTATGGGTTCTTAAAGCGATTGTTCCGTGACTTATTTGCTCGTGAAGGTAGTGATGTTTTGGTGTAAAACTTTGTTCAACCGTTTTCCTATTTGGATGAGACCTGTGTACTTTCATGAGCCCTAATTATTTGTTTTGGTGCAGAATATGAATTTGATTATGTTTTTGACTGGACAATCATAAAATACCAGCAGTCACAGAAGAACAGAACTCAGCCACGAGTATCTGTAAGTTTCTATCCCTGGTTAGCATTTTTGTCTTTATGTAATGATTTCATTGGGAGAAATTGGAATGAACAGATTTGATTCTAAGTATGGTCTATTGCCTCTTACTTCAGCCGGTTGTTGGTGGTACACATAATCATCATGCAACACTTATGGAAGGGGAAAATCGTCAAGGTTAGGATGCATATTCAGTGTCAATTTTACCATTGCATTGTTTAAAGTAAGTGACTTAATATTTATTTTTCATCAGGTGGGTTTAATACCTATTCATCAGCAGAGGTTACGGATCGTGTTAGATCTGATAATGTTTCAAGCCCTGCAGTGCGACTGCATTTTAAACAACCAACTCCAAAGAATTTGAGTTCTGACAATGCTCTTGACATGAATGTAAATGATCTTCTTTATGGCTTCTTTAAAATAATCATCCATTATTCCTTACTATGGTATTTGCCCTTGTATGTTAGTGTTATAATGACTTACTGGTGGTCTATATTGATAATGTAGGCTCTAAATGATTCTCACATGGCTACTTCATCATTTACACCCGCTGGTAGCTCAAGAGGAAATTCTTCTAAACCATTACAGTCAACCGAATCTCCAAACCGTGTACAGGGAAATGGTCACAGGATTGGTCCTTCAAGTAGCTGGATTTCATCATTACAGAGAATTTCATCTGCCAAGTGATCAAAATGGTAAGCCCTCAGTATATGTACTTGGTGCTGTTTAGATTTTACCATTTGTTGCTCTAGCGTGTTTAGAATTTCTCTAACCGTTTACTACATCATGATTTAGCAACAGATCTGGCCAGGACTATTCTAAGCTCTACATCTATGAAGCTGCAAATTGTGATGATTTGATGTTATCTTTTTGCAATGTAATTGAAGAGATTCTGATGATTTATTGGCAGAAGCTACAACATGCTTGCTCGTAAAATGTGTTAGTCCCTGAACTATTGCAAGCTCAATGTTATTCCTTTTTTTGCAAAGGTGACTAAAAATGCTTTGGTGGTTACAGAATACCAACTTTCTAAAGCATGGCTTCTGCTGTGTAAATAGAAGTGAATCACAGCAATCTTGTACCTATGGTTCTATGTAACATTACTCGTGTGAAAGAATTTCGTGCTTTTTAACCAATTTTTGTTACTATACTTTTAAGATTCCTTTTGTAAGGCAATATGGATGGATAGTATTTGTTCATATTGCCCAATAATACCTCTTTTATTATTGTGGGTGCAATTTTTAAACTCTTCTGCCTACTTTAGTCTAGAGCATGAAACTACTTCTGTGGCTTTTATTATAGGATCTAAGTATTAGCTTTTACAATTACTTACTAGGTTCCGGGCGTGTACAAGAAATTACTTTCCTGCCCAAGTAGAAATTTATTGAACTAACTAGTAAATAAAAATCTCTATTTTGGACTTATAGTTTGTTGCATTGTGCCAAGACTATTTTGGAAAAAAAAATATGTTTGTTTATGTTGCTTTGCAGGTTTGAAGAAGTTAATTGTGGACATCTGAAGGAGTTATCTGAACTGATACAAATATGGGCTTTTACCTTGGTTTATTTACAATTTTCCCCTTTTTTTTGTCCATTTTCAAATTCTATATATTTCATGTCTTTTATTTACACTTTAGACCTAAATGTTTTGTTTATTGTTGGGGGGGGGGGGGGGGGGGGGGGGGGGGGGGGGGGGGGGGGGGGGGGGGGGGGGGGGGGGGGGGGGGGGGG